>BQNB010022813.1:0-62557 GCA_026074375.1 Tanacetum coccineum | reverse complement strand
ATCATAAACACTTCGCATGCTTAGACACTACATGATTTCCGTGTTGCCCATACATGCGTTTGCTATTGCCTATACTCGAGTTTATTTTTTTGCCTTGAGTTTATTTTGCCTTGAGTTCATTTTTTCTTGAGTTACATTTGCCTTGTGCATACTTTACACTTACTTTATATAAAGATATTTATATAAACCCTTTTTGCTTGTCACATCACTATGTCCCGCTCTACTATTTCGATTCCTTCTGACTCTACTGGCGAGAGTGTCAGATCGTTAGCTTCACTGGTTATTTTATCAGACACTGAGGCAAAGGTTATGGCTGTACCTACTGTCTTACCCAAGATTTCCCCAGAGGCGAAGGCGGCTGTAGTCGCTTCGCCTACTGCTATACTAGACCTTGTTATTGAGTCTGACCCAGAGGTTGAGCCATCTGAGGCTCTGCTATCTCCTGATTATATACCAGCCGCTCCTGTTCATGCACCAACTTCACGTGACTACCATACAGGATCAGACACTGAGTCTGAGCCCTTTGAGGATGAGTCAGAGGAGCCATTTGAGGACGATGCACCTGAAGCAGCTGAGCCTCTACCTGCTCAGGTTGCACCACCACCAGTTTAGATTACCCCTACCTCACCTACTGACTTGAATCTGTAGGGCCATCTCGTAATAGATGTAGGTCCCCACCGCTAGCATCAGCAGTACCACCACCAGATGTACCATCGCCTCGCAGGAGGTCGTCACTCAGATACCTCAGTTGAGGCTATCATACCAGAGTTCGTCATTCCCAAGGCTACAGCCACAATCGCCCCCATTAGACTTCGTAGGATGGTAGAGGCCCGTCGTTGGGCTTTTTCTAAGGACAGTATCGATAATTGAAGATACCAGAAGGGTGATCCCAGATATGAGATTGAGTAGGGCTCATCAGCCCAAATGTAACACCCCCAAATAGGCTTGCAGCGGAATAAGAGGCTGAGAGTGTTACATCATAGATCAATAGCACAAGATGAGAGAACGACCTCTATATGAGTCGTTAGAAAATGATACATTGGATTAAATGAATTGTTTGTTACAAAAGCCCGAAGCTTAACTTGTTCATCCTTGAAAATGTAAAGATTTTAATACATAACAAATACTCCAAAATGTAATGCACTCAAATCTTTATAGTAAAGTGACTCCAAAATGATGACCACCAATGTATCCTTGTTTCTTGCCTTATTGACATGAGAAAAACATTCTTTAAAACGTCAACATAAAGTTGGTGAATTTACAGGTTTAAGTAATGAATAAAGCAGGACCGCAAGATTTCTAAGTGCAAGGCATGTAACACATACAATATCTTAAAATGTAATTACGAAATGCACTAAGCTCATGAAACTGAAGCTACAACATATATGTATGCAAATTATTACAAATAATGTACCCGTGTAGACGTTTAACCCGCAACATCCAAATTGTTCCGACATGGTATACATTCGTCGTTTCGATATCGCCGAAACTAATGAGCGCTACTCACATGAATGGGGATGTCAATCCTAAATAGATCTATTCATAACATTCGCGCTTACAATCCAGTAATTAACAGCTCATGATTTATGGGCATAGTGAGTTATAGCTACTTAGGCAAACTCGTAATTTGTTTAAAGTGTACTTGCATCCAAATATAAAACAATGCATGTTTCTCACCTCGAGAATTGTAAATCATTGGAATCATATAAAAATGGGGCTATGAACTCACCTCAAGTGAATGGTTTGATTATCTAAATCAAATAAGTGAAATGTCTCTCGGAATCTGAATGCAACCTAATTAATTATAGGCCGTATAGGTATAACGTATTTAATATAAATACACAATCACAAGTTATATAGTTACACCACCACCTAATAGTTTTTGGTTTAGTTTAAAATGTCAAAACAATATTTAAATTGTACTTGTTAAATAAGGGTATATGTATTTGTATCCGTAAAATAAAATGTTATCTTTGTCCAACAATTAATTATTTGTTAATAATTGTTAATAATACATGATTTAACATTTTTTGTATTGATTATATAATGATATTATATAAGTAGTTTAATTGTTTTATAAAATAATATTTATAAAGTTAAAAACGTATATAAATATTATATAAATGATACGACAATATTTCTTAAGGTTTTATAGCCCAAATGGACTCGAAAAAACTCGTAAACTACTTTTTATTTTTCTATCAGAATGTTACATTTTCATAAAAATTACAGAAAATTATTTATAAAAATAAATTAATTTTATAATTTCTATTTATCCGAAATCTTTAAAAACTCACAACTTACTCATTTTAACTCCGTTTCGCTTGTTCTTTATATGTATGAAATCGTGACAAGGTAAACCATTTAAATAAAATGCTCACTGTTTTTATAAAAATCTGTATCGAACACAGTAACCCAAAATAGTTTTATAACTTTAAATCTCGTAAAACTCATAACTCCTTTGTTTTTAGTGTTCTCTATATCCACGAAATCGTATTGAGATGTTCTATCATGATAAAATATCAATACATTTTTCTCAGATCTGAAACAGTAACCATTTTTATAAAATAACTTTTATAAAAACACTTTTATATATTTAATTATCATAAACTCGTAAAATTCATAAATTCTTCGTTATAGCTCGGTTATTCAAGTTCTTTATATGCTTGTAATCCTCATGAAGAGTACATTTAACACAGTAGGTTTTACAATTTATAAAAATTCGATTTCAAACAGAATCATTAAAACAATTTGCATTTGTATATATAATTTATAATTAGTTTTATAAATTAAAACTTGATTAATTTGTACAAGTCCTCTAATTTACTTTATACCACATGTCTCACATATTTTAGGGTCCTCATATTATTTGTAGCAAGTCTCTAATTTACTTTATACCAACATGTCTCACATATTTAGGGTCAACATATTCGTCGGTCCATAAACTTTTGTCCCAAGTACCAAGTCCTCTTATAATATATACATATTAACATTATGCTAATTAAACTTTCAATCATAAACTTTCTAAAACTAATATATTAATTTATTCCAACACTTATATAAAGGTATCCATGAGATTTTAAAACCTTATTATACACCATAGATTAATAGGGGTTCGAATCAAATCTCACATGAGTACTTGTAACAAACTTAATAAACACAAAAAGCATACAGAACCACTATGTGGTGATTCAAACAGATCATAACAAGATATAAAATACTCTAAGATTTTTTAAATAATGAAAAAAGATTAGGTCTAGGCGCGGTTTAGTCGACCATCAATGAGAGAATGACAATACACCACAAATCAACTCACAAGTATTTCAATGCCCTAAACTACTTTCAAAAAAACCCCTAATACTAGTACTTGCAATATAAAACACCCATAACTTTCCTTCTGTAAAAACCCTTGCTAATACTAACACCACAAGCTTCAACACCCACGCATTCAGGTAGATAAAGCAACCAAATAGACGCGATGCGCCGACCCAAGAAGAAGACAAAATACGGACCTAAGATATGAACCCTAAATGTACATTCAGTAATGATTAACAAACCTATGCTATAATTAAAGCTCATAGATTACCCTAATAAAACCAAATTATGAAAGTATAGAGTTTTTATGATAACCTTGAGTGAATGAAAATGGTGGTGAACACAATCTAACCTTATTCAAACCCTTTGTTTGACTTAAACCCACTTGAAACCTTCTTGAATATACTTGTGTAAAATTAAAACCCACTCTTTTTCTTATTTATTCTTGTTGCCATAGGTAAGAGAGCACCAAAAGAGGAAGGGAAATGTTTTTGCTAGTTGTTTGATGTGTAGGAAATAAACTTGATACTTGCATTATTATAAAAGTAGTAAATGGACAATAACAAGTCTTGGATAATAACAAGTAATGATGCCCTTGGATATTAGATCTAAGTAATGAGGTGCACCAAGGTTAGTGGGATGGTTAATAGTTAGAATTAGATATTAGTGTGTTTGATTTGGTAGGTACAAATTTTCAAATGTGCATGGTTTTGGGAAGGGTTATGATGGTTAAGGGCATTTTTAGGGGAAGGGTTTATAAACTTTTTGGGTATAATGTATAAGTGTGGGTATTTGTTGAAGTATAAAAAGGTAGAATGGTTTACATGCATGCATTTAAGTGTATACGTAAACGTTTTACATAACGTACGAAAATTAAATATGAAAAGTTATAAATTATCTTCGTAATAATTATATAACACTTGTTTGACGTAAACTTTTATTTGATTGATGTCCGTTTACGTTGATTGTTGATGACCTGAAAATGACCTGAAATAACGGAAAGTATTGAGTCGTAAAATGACCTGAAATAACGGATTGTTACAGTCTTCCCCCGTTAAAAGAGCCTTATCCGCAAGGCTCAAGATGTGGCACTTGTCGAGGGTGCGGTTTTTGTTAAGAGATGCGGATACTTCTTTCAAAATTGATCTTCACGTTCCCATGTGAACTCAAGACCTCTCCTAGAGTTCCATCAAACTTTGATAATGGGAATACGGCTTTTCTTCAACCGATTGACTCCACGATCCATGATCTCCACTGGTTCTTCAACGAAGTAAAGCTTGTCATCAATATGTATTTCATCCAACGGAATTGCCAACGGCTCATCAGATAAACACTTCTTTAAATTGGATACATGAAACGTGCTATGAAACCTGCTTAGTTGTTGAGGAAGTTCGAGTCTGTAAGCAACGGTTCCCACTTTTGCCAACACCTTGAAAGGGCCAATATACCTCGGGTTCAACTTCCCCCGTTTGCCAAAACAGATAACCCCTTTCCAAGGTGATACCTTCAACATGACCTTGTCACCAACTTGAAATTCTAAAGGCTTACTCCTCACATCGGCGTAACTCTTTTGTCGATCACGAGCGGCTTGAATTCTTTGTTTGATTTGAACAATCTTTTCGGTTGTCTCGTGAATAATTTCTAGACTGGTAAGCTGAACATCTCCTACCTCGGCCCAGCAAACAGGTGATCGACACTTACGACCATAAAGCGCCTCAAATGGTGCAGCTTTAATGCTAGTATGATAACTTTTTATTGTATGAGAACTCAATAATAGCGGTAAGTGGTTATACCAACATTTTAAAGTATATCACGCAAGGCATAACATATCTTCCTCAGTGTCTAAATGGTTATTTCCCTTTGCCCATCAGTCTGGCGGATGGTAAGCTTAGAGTACTTATACTCAAACGAGTAACAAGCCTTCTGAAACGACCTCCAGAAATTTGACGTAAATCTACCATCACGGTCACAATTGAGGTGTTTAAGGATAAACATTATCGTAAGACTTTAGGTCAAACTAAATGTTGATGATAAGGATAATTGGTTGAGGAAACATAAACGAAGAAGGATGAGCGTGGATAGAAAGGGAAGGTGTTAACTATAGGTTTGTTGGGTGTTGATACACGTCCGAACACACTATATATATAATATATAAGTATATAAGGATTATATCAAATAATAGTATAGTAAGTATTTTCCTTCGGGTTCGAGAAACAAACTTTTAACCAAAGTTGTCTCAAAAACCTCCCGGGTCGTTTTCCCTCGACGAAGCGTGAATTGAAAATCGGTTAAGTCCGTAATCGTGCGTTTTGAATGGTTTTGAAGATTTTGATTTGGTTGTCTAAATCCTATTAAAAATAAATTACAAGTAGATAAATGCACGAAAACAAGTAAACAAGAAATGAAAATTAAACACGTAAGCATTAAAACGTAAACGGGAATTAAAAACGAGACATTTAAAACCTAAATTATCTAAAATTAAACCTAAATTGATCTTTTTGGTTTTTATAAGTTTTAATTGACTAAAAAGCTAGAATAAAGAAAACTAGACCAAAAACAAAGGAGATTTAAGCTTAAAAACACTAAAAACTTGAACGGGATTCAATCTCGTTCTTAAAAAAAACAAGATTTTGCAATTTTAACCCTACGAACGCAAATATAATTTTCCTAGGTTCTAAATGTTAAAAGAAAATTTTCTAAAAAAGAATTATATTTTTTTTGATTATTTTATGAATTAAAAACGATTTTAACAAAATTAAATGTTTAAAAATACTAAACTATTCATAAAAAAACTGGAAAAATTACGAAAAATAGCTTGAATAATGTAGAATCTAAGAAAAATAAGTTGGTGAAAACAGCCTATCGAATAAGCTGTGAAATAAGCCAAAACAGCTTATTATACTAAAAAGCCTAAAACGTGTATAAAAGATAGATTTTGCAATTATAAAACGAAAAAGACCCCAGGGCACGTTGGTTGAGTGTGCGTTGTGTTATAAAAGGTGAGGCGGGTAGAGGTCTAGGGTTCGAGCCTTGCTCACCCTGGATTTCCCCTCTTCCCTTTTTATTTTTTTGCAAAAACTTTAAAAAACAAAGTTATAAAACAGCTTATAAGGAACATTTTTTATAAAGAAACTTTTTATGAAAACTAATGAATAAGCTAGAAAACAACTTATTAAATCAGACAGATTGCACTAAACTCTTTTTTTTAACTATTTCTTAAAACACAAGTACACTAATAAGCTAAAATAAGCTCAAACCAGATCAAATAAACTATGGCTACCCTAAAACTACCGTAATAAGCTAAACTAAATTAGGAATAAGCAAAATGGATAAGCCTTAAGCTAAAAATAATCTAATAACGCTTTAACAAAAACTATTAACCAAATAGTCCCTTAAGGAAACTTTGAGCTTATTTTTCAATAAGCTAAAGGATACTTATGGACTTTTGGCTTATATTAATAAAATCCTTGACCTAAAAGCTACTTAAAACAGCTTTTGAAAACTATTTTGAAAATCAAACGCTTAAGAAAAAAGCTTAATGAAAAAGCTGAAAATTCAGTTTACTATACTTTTGGTTATTGAATAAAAAGACAAAAAGCAAAATTGCAGACCAAATTTAAGCTAGTGAAAGGTCTTAAAAACAAAAAATAAGCTAAAATAGAAGAAGAAGGATGCTTAATGAGCTTATACACTAAAAGTCATGGCTTAAAACTAATGGAGCTAATCTAATATGGCTGCTGAATTTTGACCTATTCTAAGACAAGAGAAACTTACTTAAGGATAGAAACACACTAAACCTCAATTGACCAAATGTTAACTATCTAACTTACTTTCTACTGCATTGGAAAGACTTAAAACAAGCTAGAAAACAATACCAAAAAGGCATTAAGCAAATAAGCTGAAAATCTATACCCTATTACCACAGATTCAAGCCATGGCTAGTTAAAACCTTAAAACTGATTCTTAAACCTTAACAACCTTTTAAATCAGACTTAATCTCTTAAAATGAACTTGTTAAAAGTGACTTAGTGACCCAAAGAGTTTTACAACTCTTTTTGACCCGTTTTGAACTCTATGCCAAACACCCCCTTAAAATCTCAAAATGTATTTTTACACTATGAAAAGATGAAATAAGCTTAAACAGATAAAGCATTAGGCAGATAAAGATTAATTAAGCAAATTCCAATAGTAATTAAGCACAATTAAGCATATTAATCAGCTGAACAACATTTAGCTAATAAAAAAAGGCTTTTTAGGCATTTACAATGAAAAGCTAAGGCAAATGATCTACTTAAATTCAATAAGCTACCTAAAGACTCAATAAGCATATTAGAACTGAATTAAGAACAAATAAGTAGAAATAAGCACTAATACACTAAAATAAGCAAAAAAATAAGCAAAGCAGTTTTAAGCTAAATTTAAAAGAAATTGTACCTTATTCCCTTGCACTAAACAGGGAGAAACATAAACCTATTAAGCTCTAACCTACCCGGCTTAATAAGCAATCTAGAAACCCATAAGCTCTTCCAGATTTAGCTTATCATCCAAAAGCTTGTTTCCTTTTTCCAACTAAATAACCTAACAAATTAGCTCAAATAAGCTTTGAGGATGCTTATTTGAGCTTAGAGAGTATAAGTGAACTTAAAATAGCTTATTAAGAGCTTATTTGAGCTTATCATGAAATTTAGCTAAATTCTCATAAAAGAAAAAACACAGTTTAAAAGTAAATTGCAATTTTATTTATAAAGGAAAAGATTACATGGCTTTTAAATGAAAATTACATTAAGAAAATACAAATAAGTTGAAATTAAGCTATTATTAAGCTACCTACACTACTCCTACTCCTAGATAGACTTGTGAGAGAGGAGAGCTCTCTATTTATAGGGCAAGAGTGAAGCTTCTAGCCCTTCTACACGCCCCTCTTGATCTTCTAATCATGACCATCTATTTAATATCAATCATTGGATCTCAATCTTAGCCGTTGGATTGGAATGTAAGCACACAGATTGCCACACTGGCAATCCAATAATTGGCTACCCCTGTGCTTCTTTCGCACTTGTTTTTAGTGTAAAATTCCTTTCTAAGTGTGTTTGTTTGAAACCCACGTGTCCTCCCTTGTGTCCTTTTGAGCAATCACGAGCTCTTGATGACGTTTCCCTTTGCTAGCATGGAGCTTGGTATTAGAATCTTCGAGCCACGTGGTTAATTGAAGTGAAATGGGTTTAACCCTCTAATTTTCACGCAGAGTTATTTGGGGGAGACAGGGAATAGTAAAACTACTTTTCCCGCCCCTCAATTCCTTTTATAACTTGCTTGTTTGACCCGGGTTTAAACGAATTGACCTGGGCTTAGGGAATGGGCTCGGTTTAAAAGGGTTGGGCCAAGGAAATGGATAAATGGATTTTTTTATATGGCTAACGACCGTTAGTCTTTTTAATTAAAAAGGACTAACGATGTTAAATGTTTAAGGACCATTTGTGAATTTTATTTAACATCGAGGGGCTATTTTTGGAAATTTAAGGGTTTTGTCTTTTAGTGGGTTGACCAAGGGTTGACTTTGTTGACCTTTGCTAGAAACTCCCGGCTCTTGTGCACTCTTACCTTCTCATGTTTGGCTTTGTCCGTTTTTGCTTTGATTTTTGTCCATTTCTTTAATATCCGTACCTGCACATACACAAACATAAAAACAAGCATATATTTTCCATCTTTACATGTTTTTGGTCTTTTGGGTTCGTTTTATAAGGTAAAAGGTATGTGTAAAATAGCACAGACCAATAACCACTTGACGTCTTAGGGAGCTTGGTGATAAAATCTATGGTGATATTGTCCCACTTCTACTGAGGAATCTCAGGTTGCACCAACAAACCAGATGGCTTTTGTGTTTAGCTTTGACCTTTAGGCACGTCAAACACTTGCTAACATAGGTGGTAATATCGACTTTCATGTTGGGCCACCAGTATAATTTCTTTATGTCTTGATACATCTTGTCGGAACCCGGATGAACAGAGTATTTTGACTTGTGGGACTCATGCATAATCAAATTCCTTACATCACCATAGCATGGTAACCAACTCCTGTTATTTAAACACAGAGTTCTGTCAGCACGGGGTTTCAATTTCTCCTTCGGGAGTTCTTTCATGATCATACCTCCAACATCTTCATTTTTGAGGTTCTCTGGCTTCATTGCTTCAATCTGAGAATTCAAGATTTGTTTGGGAAGATCCAAACCAACAGTCATAACTAAGGCTTGAACCCGTAATAGCTTAATTCGTTCTTTTCTTCTTAAAGCGTCAACCACAACATTTGCTTTTCTCGGGTGATAACGAATCTCGCAATCGTAATCACTGAGCAATTCCAACCAACGACGTTGTCTCATGTCCAACTCCTTCTGATCAAGGATGTTTTGCAAGCTTTTATGATCAGTGAACACAATTCACTTTGTTTTGTACAGATAGTGTCTCCAAATCTTTAAAGTGAACACTACTGCTCCTAACTCCAAGTCATGAGTCGTGTAATTTTTCTCATGAATTTTCAGTTGTCGTAATGCATAAGCAATCACTTTCTCATTTTTCATTAAGATAGCCCCTAATCCTTTATGTGAAGCATCGCAATAAAGAATAAAGTTCTCAGCTCCTTTAGGTAAAGCCAAGATAGGTGAGCTACCCAGTTTCTCCTTTAATAAATAGAAAGTTGCTTCTTATTTGTCACCCTAATAAAACTTGACCTTCTTCTAGGTTAGCTTGGTCATTGATTTGACGATCTTAGAAAATCCTTTAATGAATCTTTGATAATAACCGACAAGACCTAAAAATTGACGAATCTCCGTTGGAGTCTTAAGAGATGCCCAATCTTTAATTGATTCGATCTTGGCGGGATCCACGTGAATACCTTGACTGTCAATCACGTGACCGAGGAACTAGACTTTTGGAATCCAAAATTCGCACTTAGAGAATTTGGCATACAACTCCTCCTTCTTAAGCAACTCCAAGATTAACTTGAGATGATCTTCATGCTCTTATTTTCTCTTGAGTAGATCAGAATATCATCAATAAAGCCAAGCATGAATTTTTCCAGATATGGTTTGCACACCCGATTCATGAGGTCCATAAATACAGCCGGTGCGTTAGTCAAACCAAACGACATAACTTGAAATTCGTAATGACTGTAGCGAGTTCTGAATGCGGTCTTTGGGATGTCTTTTTCATGAACTCTCAGTTGATGATAACCCGACCTCAGGTCGATCTTCGAGTAGACACTCAACCCTTGGAAGCGGATAACAATTCTTCACCGTTAGCTTATTCAATTCCCGGTAATTGATGCACATCCGGAATGATCCATCCTTCTTCTTGACAAACAAAACCGGAGCTCCCCAAGGTGAGGAACTGGGTCTTATAAATCCTTTGTCGGAAAGTTCCTGCAGTTGATCCGACAATTCTTTCATCTCGGACGGGGCTAATCGATAAGGCACCCGTGCTACAGGTGCAGCACCAGGTATCAAATCGATTTGAAATTCTACTTGTCGGGTTGGAGGAATACCCGATAAGTCCTCGAGAAATACTTCAGGAAAGTCTCGAATAATTGGTACGTCTTTAAGTCGCTTCTCCTCCGACTTGTCTTCAGCCTTCTTTGTGGTAACATGTGCCAAAAAGACATGACATCCTTTTAGCAAATACTTTTGAGTTTTGGTGCACGAGATGATGTTTAATCGAGACTCGTGTCTGTTGTTGCTTCCGTTACCACGAACAATTAAGATTTCATCCCCAAAGGGAATACAAACGATCTTCTCATCACAGACGATTACGACAAGATATTTTGTTAACCAGTCCATACGAATTATGACATCAAAGCTACCAAGCTTTACGGGTATTAAGTCGATGTTGAATGGATGATTCAAAAAGTTTAATGTGCAACCCCGTATGATAGTATTAACCATAATTATTTTTTCGTCAGCTAACTCAACATCATAACCATGGTCTAGTGTAGTTAAGATGATATTAAGTAGAGAACTAAATGTAGTAGATACGAAACTCCTATCGGCACCAGTATCAAATAAAATCTAAGCATAATGGTTGTTTAGGAGGAACGTACCCGTAACGACATTGAAGTTTGGGTTTGTCCTTGCAGTACCCACAGCATAAGCCCTTGCCTGAGCATTACCATTCCCAGCTTGATTTCCCTGATTCTTGTTCTTTAACTTCGGGCAATTCCTCTTGTAATGCCCCTGAACTACACACTCAAAGCAAGTGACAACCCTTTGATTTGCCCCGGATTTTCTCTGGTTGTTAGCATTAGCATTAGCATTAATAGCAGGACTCCTATAATCACGGGCCAGATGGCCAACTTTCTTGCAATTATTGCACCTTGGTGCGCACTATCCATCGTGATGGTAGTTGCATTTAGGGCACAGAGGTTTAGATCCTACGTACACTTTCTTCTCACTAGGCCCAGCAGTGTACGCCATTGCCACATTTTGCCTTTTGAAAGGCTGCTGTTGATTATGGTTGTTCCTTGAGTTGTCATCAAGCTTCCTTTTGTATTCAGCTTGACGGTCAACAAAAGTACAGACCTTTTGGTCCATCAGAACATTAGCAATCTCAATTGCTTCTTACATGGTCTTTGGTTTGGAAGCCATCACACTCCCATGAATCATGTCAGGTTGTCCCCCAACATATTTTTCTACCTCATCAGACACTTCGGGAAACATCCTCCCGCACAACAAGGCCAACTCCTGAAAGCGTTGGGTATAGCTTACCACATCAGTACCCTTCACCTTCAAATTCCAGATCTAATAACCCTAATATTACACATAATATTCTAATAACCCTAATATTACACATAATAACCCTAATATTACACCTAATATTCTACGAGATACACACCGATTAATCTCATATAACAATTATAATTAACATAAATAATAAACCAAAAGCGCACCTTTTAGCAAACAAGCTAAATCAAGAACCGGAGCTTCTTAAGAATACGCACGTGTATTAAACCCGTGATAATACCGAAACCTCTTCTAGTTGCTAAAATAAACAACCTCTACGTGTATCCACACTACACGTCAACAATATCACCCGAATGCTAGTTCCACGAACCAACGTACGAAGAATACAAGAAGTAATCGAAAAAAACAAAACCCTAAGGGTGTTTGTTTTGTTCGACCACAACAAGAGAAGAAGAGAAGGAATAGGAAAAATAATGAGGTCTAGGGATCCTCTATTTATAGTGTTAGGATTAGGGTTACATAGCTTTGGGAAAAAGCTACTTAATCTTGACACTTTTGGTCCCTCTTCTTTCCTTTACCATAATCGGCCCAAAAAGTACAAGCAACACCCTTGGTGTTGACTTTTTGACTTTTCTAATATTTATGGATAATTACTTTTAATTACCCATTAATTAAAAGCCTTATGGTTAATTAATCGTAAACGAACTAATTAACGACCGTTAGTATTCTATCGTTGGAATGTTATTATATATAATAAATATACACTTATATTATTATATACATTAATTGAGTATTAAATACATATATAATAAATATACACTTATATTGTATATATACCAATAGAGTGATATCTAAGTGTATACGTGTGTGACCCCCGTAGGCTTACATATTCCCATCCGTATAAATATCCATATGACATGAGCATATCCCAACATATTGAAGTGGACGAGAACTCCCATTTTTTCACTCAACTGTAAACAATAGGTTTGCAAAAGGGTCAATAAAAGGAATTCACATGGATGGTGTGTAGTGTGAGTCTCCTAACATTATCAAGCAGGATGCTATGGAGCACTTCGCCCTTAGATTTATAGAGCGGCCTAAACCAAGGCCTAAATTCATGAGCTCCCTATTTCAAAAGCTCTCTAATTTTAATTTTTGTTTATTGGAATCTCATGTTTCCATGGAAGAGATTAAAGAAGCTGTTTAGAGTTGTGCTGGTAATAAATCCCCTGGTCCGTGTGGATTTAATTTCAACTTCATCAAAGCCCATTGGGATACCTTGAAATTGGCTTTTTTCGATTGTATAAATTATTTTGAAGCTACTGGAAGATTGGCAAAAGGATGCAACCCGTCCTTCATTGTTCTTATTCCAAAAAAGAATGACCAACTGGGATTCTTTGATTTCAGGTCTATTAGTTTGATTGGTTGTGTATACAAGATTATCTTTAAGATCTTAGCTTTGAGGCTCGCGAAGGTTATATCGACTGTTATAGGGCTGAACCAAACTGCTTTCCTGGCTAGAAGGAAAATTTTAGATGGTTTTTTGATTGTTATGATCTTATTAAGAGGGCTAAGCTCGAAAAACAAAAAAATTCTCCTCTATAAAATAGATTTTAAAAAGGCTTTTGATAGCATAAATTAGGATTTTCTTAAAACATTATGGGGTAGATGGGGTTTGGGAACAAGTAGATAGGGTGGATTGACTCGTGTCTTCGCTCAGCCTCCATCTTGGTTCTCATTAATGGGTCACCTTCCAAGGAGTTCTCCATGGAAAGGGGTCTTAGGCAAGAGGACCCTCTCTCCCCTTTCCTTTTTCTTGTTGTTACTGAAGCCCTCCGTCAGTTATACAAGCGTGTAATAAAGATATTTATAAAGGTGTTTCTCTTGTTGATGGTGGGTCTAATCTTTCCTTGTTGCATTACGCTAATGATGTGCTCATCTTTGGGAAGTGGTCGGATTTGAGTGCCAAAAATCTCATTCACATCCTTATGTGTTATGAGGATGCTTTGGGGCTCAAAGTCAACCTTGATAAAAATCGTCTCTTCGGGATTGGGGTGTCTCAAAATGAGGTTCATCTAGTATCTTCGACCATTAATTCTTTGTCTGATAACACTCCTTTCATGTATCTTGGGTTACCGGTTGGGCAAAATATGCATTATAATGATGGGTGGAGTGAAGTGGTGGATAGGTTTTGGACTAGGTTGTCTTCCTGGAAGGCTAATTTCCTTTCTATTGGAGGTAGCCTCACGCTCGTTAAGTCAGTCTTGGGGAGTATACATGTTTACTTTTTATCTTTATTCAAAGCGCCCTTAAAGGTTATTAAGTTGTTAGAATCTATTCGCAGCTGGTTTTTTTGGGGTTTTAAAGAGGATGCAAAAGGTATCTCATGGGTCAAATGGGAAAACATTCTTTCAAGCCAAGATAAAGGCGGGCTCAGGGTCGGTAGCCTTTTAGCAAAAAACCTAAGTTTACTAGGAAAATGGAAATGGCGGTTCCTAAATGAAGAAGAAGCTCTTTGGAGAAAAGTTATCAAAGCTTTTATGGCGATGACGGCGGTTTTAACTTTTCTCTTTCTCCTTCTAGCAGCAATGGGGTATGGGTTGATAATGTTAAGGCCGTGAAAAAATTGAGCTTATTGATCTGGCGTTCAAGCCCTCATTTCTCAAGAAAATCTCATAATGGCAGTAACACTTTATTCTGGATGGATGCTTGGTGTAAGGACGGGTCTATTCTTAAAGACAAGTTACCCTATTTATTTGCTCTCGAGACTAATAAAAGTTGTGTTGTTAGCGATAGATAGGATGTTTCGAATGGTGTTTGGTCAGGTACTTAGAGCTGGAGTGTGCCTCCTCGTGGGAGGACTTTGATGACCTTTTTAATCTCATCACCCTTATTGGGAATGTCTCTTTGTTTGGTGATGCTGATGATAAATAGGTTTGGACGCTTCATCCTTTGGGTGGTCTTAACATCAAGGCCTTATCAAGTATGATTCAAGATAAAGTTCTTATTGATTACAATCTTGGTAAACATCACGTGTGGAACTCTTGGGTCCCTAGGAAGATCAATGTTTTCATTTGGCGTGCCTCTCTTGATAGGCTTCCTACTTGGGTAAATCTTGCGAAAAGGGGTCTGGTTTTACCTTCTAAAGCATGTCTGTTTTTTGATTTAGAGGATGAAACAATTAACCATTGCCTTTTTAGTTGCTCTAAGGTGAAAACCATTTGGCGTAAGGTCTGGAGTGGAGGATTGATATGAGCTCGTCGTTGGCTTCTCTTTCGATTAGAGACGTTGCCTCTGGTAATGTTGGTAATGTCTCCATTTTTGGAATTCCTAAGCTCTCTAAAATTCTTCATGGTGTTTATCAAATTGTGGTAGGAGAAACAGAGTTTGCAACTCTGCCCCGGATTCTTTGGATGCAATAAAAACTGAGGATATATTCCCTTCCATCCAAAGATTGTCTCTACTTTGGATTTCTAAGAGATTTTCGCTCAAGTGAGCCATCTGGAGTGTTTGGTGTTGTAACCCGAGAGCTGTTATTTGCTAGTCTTGTTATCCCCTTTGTATTTTTCTTTTTTGTTGTTTTTAGGGGTTTGTTCATGTCCTGAAGACGGTTTAATTTATTTTCAAAATCCATGTTAAGTTGTTCTTGAATTATGTTGAACTGTTCTTGAGTTTTGTAGAATCGTATATCAGATTCGATCATATATGTAATCAAATTTGCTCGAGTTATCTTGCTTAGGGGGAGTGGCTGAGGGGGTGTGAACTGTGAAGGTTGGTCAAAATAAGAAAAGTCATAATTGTTACAAGGATTAGGCTCATAGACAAGCGGGTTCCTAGTTTGACAATCAGAACTATAATGCGGACCTCCACATACCTCACAACAATCAAACTGTTGTGGCTGACTCGGAGAATAATATGGAGATTGGTCATTGCTAAAGTTTTGATTGCTACACGGGTTCTGCTCATAGACAAGCGGGGTCCGTGTTTGACAATCAAATCCATAGTGAGGACTATCTCCACACAGCTCATACGAGTATGTCTCGTATTGGTGTTGTGGATGTTGGTTGAAGAAGTTGGGTGTTTCATTATAAGAATAAGGATTTGAGTCATAGACAAACTCATTTTCGGATCCTACACTGCTACAGCATGGACAGTTTCCACCATTAAATGGACCTCCACACCACGAGCAACCAAAATGGTTATACGAAGACATGTCTAAGAATTAAACGGATAAGAGGGTAAAGAAGATAAGAATTAAATGAAATAAGAGGATGAAGGAGAATATTTTTAGATTTTTATAAAGATAATAATAATAAAAATAAAAATAAAAATATTTTTAGTATTTGACAACAAGATAAACTCAACCCTTTATATATATTAAATATAATAAATATATAAATATATAATAAGAATCAAAAATCTCAATTGTAGTAAATCCGGAAGTATGATTCCCGGGTCGTTATCCCCAACGAGGAATGCAATTTAAAGTCGAGAGTCGTTTTGATAATCGACGCTTGAATGGAATCAAAGATTTTGATTGGTTTTCTAAAATTATGGGAAAATTAAAGCAAACACTTCAAAACAATTAAGGCAAAACTATTTTAAACAAAAAACGAAAACGAGAATCCTAAAAATGCGACTAAAAACTAACTAAGGCAAATATTAACCTTAAAAATGCAAATTTAGATTCTAAACCTCTAAAATGACAAAATAAATTTTTCTAAAAAAGATTTATATTTTTTTGACTATTTTATAATTTTTTATGAATTAAAAACCTATATAATCAATTAAAATTCTAGAAAATGACAAATTAATTCCTAAAAATTCCAAAAAATGATTTTCTACTTTAGAAAAGTCTAAAATGTGAAAAAAACTTAGAAAAATATTTTTCACTACTTTTTATAATTAAAAACTAATTTCTAAATTTAAATTAAAAAGCTAAAAATGAAATTTAAAATCTAAAAATGATAAAAATGATTTTAAACTTTGTAAACCTAAAACTATTTATTCTAAATCTAAAAACTATTTTTTTTGTATTTTTCTGAATTAATTTACTATTTTTAAATGATTTTCTAAAATATTAAACTTCAAAAAATGAATAAAAATAACAAATAAAGTTGGAAAAATATGAAAAATTGCAAGAAAGTCTTAAATTGTATAAAGGTCCTAGGGAAAATAAGCTGGTTAAGCCAGCTTATCAAATAAGCCCTAAAAAGCCCAGAATAAGCCTCGAAGTGGCTTATAAGAAAAGAGCTCAAAACGTGTATAACTAATAGATTATGCAAAGTAAAACCGAAAAAGACCCAAGGGCGAGTGGTAGTGTATGTGTTGTGTAAAACGTTTGGTGAGTAGGGTAGAGGTCCCGAGTACGAGCCTTGCTCACCTTGGGCTTCCCCTAATCCCAAACGTTTTTGATTTCCATTTTTTTACAACCTTTTAGAAGACTTAAAAATAAGCACTTTTAATAAAAAATCTTTTTTTTATAAACCAAAAATAAGCACGGGAATAAGCTAAAAAGTTGATAGAATGAGCCAAACTACACTAAGACTTAAATGGCTAACTGGTTTGGCTTTTTGAGCTAAATAAGCAAATGTAACTACAAAATAAGCTAAAGCAGAAACTTAACTAGACCTATTAAGCATGTTTGAACAAGAATAAGCAACTAAAATAAGCTAGAAAGACAGAATAATCAAAAAGCTATAAAAACTTGGGAATTTTAAGCTAAAATGAAAATAAGCTAATAAGCCTAAATAAGCAAATGAGCTTTTTGGCCAAAACTTGTAAAGCAAACAGCCAAAAGGAGCTTTTCTAGCTTAAAAATAAGCTAGCAAACAGATCCTTATGGCTTAGTGGCTTATACCACTAAAAAGCATGGCCAAAAAGCTACTATAAGCAACAAAGAAAAATGAGTTTGAAATTCAGATAAGCACTTAAAAAGCTTCATGAAAAAAGCTATCTCACACAAGTTCAATACTTAGAAAATTTTCTTAAACTTTTGCAATCTTCACAAATACAAGCTTTTAAGCTTAAAAATAAGCTAACAAATAGAACCTTATGAACTTATAACCCACAAACAGATTAAGATTTGACCTCAAAGAACAAGAATCAACCATCAAAAATCATTTTGAAATTCACAATAAGCCATAGAAAGCAAATGAAAAAGCATTTTCTCAAATTTTCAACACTTAGCAAAAATTTATAAATTTTGGCAAATATGCAAACCAACAATGCAGGCTATAAAAGCTTGGTTCCTAACTTACTTTAACACATGCATAAACTCAAAAACATCTAGCTCAAGATTCAAAAGCATAATCAAATAAGAAAATAAAATGAGCTATAAGCTCACAGATTCAAACCACAAACTCTTAAAACCTTAAATATGAGATTTAATACTTAAAAACTTAAACAAACTAAATGTTTAGACTACTTTTATCTAGTCTAAGTTGACTCAAGTGCACAAAACAGGTTTTGACCCATTTTGACCCATGAACATGGTTAAACCAAACACCCCTTTAAATTCTGAATTGGTATATTTAACTAGATAAAAGCTATATAAGCCAAAACTTTGCAAAGACCAGATGAATAACAAGACTAATAAGCAATAATGAGCAAGTTTCAACAACCAATAATCACTTAAATAAGCTAAAACAGATTGTGCAAATAAATAAGCTATTTTGACAAATTTTTAATAAAAACTTGCACAACTAATATCTAAGCTATGACCTAAGCATAATAAGCAACAAACATCATAACAAAACATAAATAAGCAGATATAAGCAAACAATAAGCAAGAATAAGCACTAATAAGCAATGCTACAATAAAAGCTAAAATTTTGAAAATAAGAGACTTACAAATGCCCTTGCTTAAACAGGGCAAACAAGCTTATAAATAAACTAATCTACAAGCTCTAGCTTGTCAAAAGACACGCTAATATTGTCCATAAGACCCCATAAGACCATTTAAGTTTGGCTTATCATCCATAAATAGCTGTGGTGTTTTAGGGAGTGAATTTTTTTGTTTTTTGTAAAGTTTTCTTAAGTATTTTATATTTAAGTTGAAAACAGGTTGATTAAATGTTTTTATAAGAGCTTAAAACAGCTTATGAAAGGCTTTTGAATACTTTAAAACACAAATTTAAGAACAACAAATTTTAAGCTAAAACTAAAATTTCATTAATTCATAAAAAGAAACATTACAATATTTAAAAGATTACACTAAAATAAGCTGAAAATTAACTAGGTGAAAAAAAACTAAGTAAAAAACTAACTGCCATAAGGGCTTACAATTTAGACCTATTTATACTAAGCCATTGAAGGTTCTAGATGTGTGCTTTCTTTGTGAGAGCTCCTGCGGGTGTGTTTGTTGTGTGAGTGGGATCCAAAGACTCATCATAGCCATTGAAATTTAGTAGTGTCCAAGTAACTTGATCTTAGCCCTTTATTTCTTGTCCTGTTCCTTGGACGAATAGGGGGTTAAGGAATTGCCAAAGTATCATATGGTGGGATAAGGTGTGGGGTGTGTAGACAAAGTGGAGAAGAAAGGGGAATAATGTTGGATTATTTTGGCGGGTAGTGAGGACAGGACACACTCAGTGTGTGTGGGAGATAAATAGTGTTCGCGCTGTTTTTAAAAGTTTAGGAAATGGGCAAGTTTGGTCCCTAAGGGTGTATATAACTATTTCAATCATAGTCCTTCCACTTTGCTTCTTTGGCCCTTAAAGTTATATTGGTGTTTGCACCGTTAGTCCTTTTAAAAGTTTAGGAAATGGGCAAGTTTGGTCCCTAAGGGTGTATATAACTATTTCAATCATAGTCCTTCCACTTTGCTTCTTTGGCCCTTGAAGTTATATTGGTGTTTGCACCGTTAGTCCTTTTAAAAGTTTAGGAAATGGGCAAGTTTGGTCCCTAAGGGTGTATATAACTATTTCAATCATAGTCCTGGGCTCATTGTTGTACACGGGTCCTGCTCATAGACAAGCGGGGTCCGTGTTTGACAATCAAATCCATAGTGAGGACTATCTCCACACAACTCACACGAGTATGTCTCGTATTGGTGCTGTGGAGGTTGGTTGAAGAAGTTGGGTGTTTCATTATAAGAATAAGGATTTGGGTCATAGACAAACTCATTTCCGGATCCTACACTGCTACAGCCCGGACAGTTTCCACCATTAAACGGACCTCCACACCACGAGCAACCAAAATGGTTATACGAAGACATGTCGAAGAATTAAACGGATAAGAGGGTAAAGAAGATAAGAATTAAATGAAATAAGAGGATAAAGGAGAATATTTTTAGATTTTTATAAAGATAATAATAATAAAAATAAAAATAAAAATATTTTTGGTATTTTTTAATATTTATATAAAAGAAAAATAAAAATAAAAAAATATTTTTGGATTTTTATATTTTTACTAAGTACGAAAATAAACTTTCCGAAGAAAGGATCTTCAAGGCATTAACTTCAAACACCACGTGTAGATCGTACACCTCTCCCCGGCAGCGGCGCCATTTTGATATCGTATAAATACGTGCTAGCCGTATGTATATAATATTAAGTATCCCGTTAGAAATAAGAATCACTTTAGAAAAAGTAATAATTAAATCTTTCGAAGTCGTATCCCAACGAGAATTGAATTTGAAAATCACGAAAATGCTTCCATCTTAATGCTTGAATATCTTTTAATTTTTGGTTTTTTAATTAAAACTAAAGATAGCGATAAACTAGATTATACTAAATATTAAACAAGCTAATAAGATGAAGAATATATAAAGACAAAAATATGATTGTCAAGTAAAAGAGAATAGATTCTTAAGTGTGAAGTTTTAGATCTTAATGACGAATTAATATCCGTCTAAATAATTGTTTCCTCAAAACGTTGGCTTAATATTGAAAACAACTTTTTATCGAGATATTAATTACTAGTTTGATGCCTACTTAATCTTACGGCTTTTCCCCGTTCGACTAAATAAAACACTAAACTAAATAACCTTTGCAAATTATTAATCACTAGTCACTTATTAAATTTCACATTTAATTCACTATTCACCAACTTACTTAACAAGCATATTATTAAACTACTCACTAAGCATAATAGAAATAAAATAAGCTACAAAAGACATAATAAGCAAAATTATACTACAACTACTTAGAATTAAAAAGAGAAGAGACTTAGAACCAGAATGCCGAAACCAAAATGATTAAAACCACCCGATCTAATAATCTACCAAAATACTTAAGTTTAGGAGCTTAGAGCTTTAAAATTGAGATATTGAGTTAGCTTATTAGACCCTTAAGCTCCACGCCTCATGAGTAGAATCGAATCATCAAGTAAAAACCACAAGAGTTAGAGCAAAGTGTAATAAAAGTCATAAGTCATAACAGTATAATAAACCATTGTTCTAAATCTTGTTGCAAATTTCTTTACTAAATGGACCCTGGGCCTAAATCAATGGGCTTAAGTCTTAAAAATGCACCAAATGAACTTCTAGCTACTGATGGAAATTTGCAAATGAGTTTAAAACAATTGATTTTTAATAAGCTAAATGAAAGCTATTCCTAGAACTTAAGAGCACTACTACTAGATGAAAACTACTAAAAGCAAGATCAATAAGCACTTGTTGCAACCTAAAACTTTTTTACTTTAGACAAAATAAGCTAATCCATATTAGAAGCAAAATAAGCCGAACCTTAAAAGTGATAAAATGAACTAAACTACTAGAAAACCAATAAGCAATATTAATCAATTACACCTAAGTTTTATGTTTAAGCTCCTAAGTTTAGATTTTCTAAAACCGAAACTAGATGAGATCTAAGCACAATAAGCACAAACCGAGAGAATACTTTCTATTCGAAACAAAATCTAAAAAACGTACGAGCAAATAAGCAAATCACGAAGAAGCTTTCAACTAAAATACCAAATCCATTTTTAAATCCACAACATCAGATCTTAGATAAACAAACAAAATCTAAAACATGTCAAAACTAATAAGCAACAAACAAAGATAAGCTTATAATCGAGATCCTTAGTCTCATAAATCATCAACAGATTCGATACATCAACAACAATAATCCAAAATCATACTTCAATAATCGAACGAAACATTACACAATAAATCCTAACTGTTGCATAGTCCAGAAATGAAAATGACACAAAAGAAATTATATTCTCTACTCCTATACTAACTGCTAAACTAAATCTACCGACGAAAGAAAAGAAAAAAAAAACAAACCGAACAACCAAAAATGAAGATAAGATTAGATGTATATCTCCACGTCTGCTCCACTCTTACTCCTTTTCTAACTTGCATATTTTACAAGCGGTACCAAGCATGGGCCACTTTGTTTTCCTTTACGTCTTAAAATTTTGGGCCAGATGTACAAATTCTTATATCTTGGGTTGTGGCAATTTAGACCGAGAACTCAAAACAACATCACATTATAATCTGGGCCTAGTTCCTGGGCTTGTGGCTACACATTGGTCTTGGGCCTACGTATGCTTGGCTGCTGCTATAGTTAACTTAATAAAAATATGGGTCGGTCCGACCCATATAAATGATGTCGAGCCGGCCCAATAAGAGATGAAAGCATCGCCGGACTCAAAATCTCGTGCTCTTTCCAATGGCATGCTCAAGAAAAATCAACGACTTTGTCTTGATCTTGAAAAACATGTAAATGTCTTCAAATATTATCTGAAAGTCTCTGTTTTTGCTTCGTTTTCAATCCTATGTACCTGCAAGACATAAAAACACAAACCAAACATATTTGCAATAATATTAAGCATATTTCAAGTTTTTAGTCCAATTAATAGTTTTTTCTGGGTTATAAATGATGTGTGTTTTAGCACACATCAATCAACCATATAATGGGCAAGGTAGTATGAAGATTGTTACCCGATGGTATCCTTTCTACACAATCATGTTTTCCTAGTCATATCAACAGCGATACAAACAAAAGCTGGTTTTCTAAGACCTAACATGCATATTCATCACAAGAAGCAACACTACTAAGATCTATATTCTAGGTTTCATACAATCATAAATAAACACAATAGAAGGTTTAGCCAAGCATGTTAAAGATAAAGCAAGAATGAATAAGAATCACACAACAAGACATATTGAATGATTAAGATAGTCTTACTTGATTAAAACATGAATCAAAGGAAGTACAATAGGGTTTTTGAGGCCCTAAAATCATCCCTAACAGCTGCTAAACGAACTAGGGTTCGCTGCGACGGCGTCGCGTTTTAATCATGACGCCGTCGTGAGTAGAATATTCTAGATCTTGGGCTGGGTCATGCGAGCTGACGCCGTCGTGGAATGTTGTGACGCCGTCATGGTAGAAATTATGACGGCGTCACGTGTAATCTGTGACGCCGTCTCTAGCCTCTGAGGAGAATTTCTTGAGAGATGTTGGTGTAGGTTCGTAGTCTTGTCCGTTTCTTCTCCAAATGAGCCCAAGTCACGTGTATTTTCTTCAAATGCCTTTTAAATGCTAAAAACCTGAAAAGGAACGATTACCTTTTTTGGGCATAAATGCATGATTTAGGGGGTTAAACAACCCCTAAAAAGTGTATAAAATGACACCTCATCAGAACTAATGTATGAAACTATATGAGATGTACTCATTAACACACATGGAAGGTTATGTAAAATGAATCAAGCTATTAAATATTAGTAATACTTGGGAGTGGGAGATAGTGCCTTTCTATTTACTTCTAGCCAATGGCCATAATAAAACTAGCTAAAACTAAGGTAGAGGTACAAACATATTATAATAAAACTAGCTGAAATTAAAAGTGCAAGTTACAACATACAAAAAGGGGTTTCAAGACTACTTGAGTCTAATCTCGCGCCTCCTACGAAGTCGTAACATTAGACCTGGGGGCTATAATGAGGTATTCTCCTTGATAACGTCAAATTTAGGCTATTACAAACAAGTATTGCAACTTTTATATTTGATTTGACAAAACAAAAGTAGAATAAATTGTTAGTAAGTTTTTTTTTGTTATGAAGTCGAAAGCAATGCATCCATAGATGTATACATTACATTCGACTAGGAGGCTTAATGACGTACCCTCCGCTCCGCTTATAAGCGTTACTGTCACTCTGGTACGTAGCTTACCATTTGTATAAAGGGTGATGATGTACTCCCCTAAAGGATGAAGCCTACGCTTTCTTCCTACATTATGTTGGCGTAAAGTCATTCATAATGTCTACCACAAGGGAACTGCCAACCTTCACCCAAAACACTAACAGAGTCTAACCTCTGTTAAGTTCGGAGAAGGACCCCGACCTTCTCCTCGAAGGCCCCGTAGAAGGCCCTGTTGAAACCCCCGACCTTCTCCCTGTAGAAGGCCTTGTCGAAGCCCCCGACCTTCTCCTCGAAGGCCCCATCAAAGGCCCTGTAGAAGGCCCCTCAAAGGCCCCTTCGAAGGCCCTATAGAAGGCCCCTCCTTAGAGCCTAAGGGTCGAAGCATCTCTACCTATGAACGTGGGAATATCTGAGTTGGTCAAACAAGACCTGGTCAATAGGCATTATCTCCATAACTGCCACCCATGATCTCCGCATGACATGTGTAACTGCCTCCTACATCTCTATAGATTACCTATAAACAGGGAAGCCATCACCCAGGTATGTAGGCTAACTTTAACCATGAGATATTCTCTACGCTATCTCAATACTTCAATATCATAATCACCATGACTGATTCTCACACCGGAGGCGGCTCTCGGGGGCTTCCCTCGGGCTCTGTCTAACGTAGTGTCTTCTATTTCTTATATGCAGGTTATCTTGTACTCGACATCACCACCATCACCACCATATGATTTCTCCGATCACCATCAGAGCCTGGTATGTGCCTCTTTTTGCACAATTATAAGCCAAGACTCGGACGAAGAGATACAAACTCTACACAACTCTACATCAATCTCTTTCTTTTTATTTTCTATTTTTCTTCTTTTTTGAATAACATAATACATCATAACATGAGGTTTACTATACGTACCCCTACACTTGAGCTTTTACATGCTCGATATTTACAATCTAAATAACATGGAGATCATTTGACAAACATATGGAGGTATTGACTTAACTTTTCTTCCCCATTCTTCCGCGAAATAAATATTACCATGAATCCCAATCGTCCAAAAACAGTATTTACAAGGATAAGGACTTAGCAACCGTGTACTCATATAATTAACTTGGGTTATCACAATAATGTACTAAAAATGAGTGCATACAAGGTAGGCTAAGGCGATTTGGGTGTAACGATTGGTTTAAGGATTGATAATGCTCTTCATTAGTAGTCTGGATTAACCAGAAAATTACAAGAACCGTGAAAAAGGATAGGCTCGGAGGGTTGTACTAGGGGTATCCTGCACTAAAAATGAGTGCATGGCAAGGGTGTGGGATAGTTATATGATCGATGTGACCATCATAACAATTACAGGTTTAAAACATAGGTTAATCCTAGTGCTTCTTATTTAGCAAATCCTAATACTTACTATGCGGTCTCAGGATGCATCACAAAAACAAGTTCTAGAATTTAATATACTATCGGTACACTCATATAATTTAATACCGGTCTCAATGCTCCAGAAAAGGCGACAAAGACCACATGTACACATCCGTAACGACGGAATAGACACATATGATTGCTCACTCCTTAATTCGAGAAATATAAAGGTATAAACTATCTTGGGTATCAATAATAGATACCCAAATTCCTAAAGATCTAAAGGCAAACCTCACATTTTTTGGGTGGAATTCTAAGGATTTTTGTGCTAGTCATATAAATTTCTATTCATGAGACGCTATTAATTCTTAGTTTTCGTCGGTATGTGTCATAAAAAAATTTAAATTTGGGTAAAATTACCTCTTATGCTATGTTTTGATATATTACCCATCATTTTAAGGACAAGGCAAATGGCAAATGAAAGAATAGTTTCTAAGGCTTATTTCCCCCCTGTACTTAAGTTGAATATTGTCCCCAATGTTCTATAAAGGTACCCGTAAAAACGAATAAAGGGAATAGAAAACAAGTAAAAAAAACTAGTACTCTCCTGGTTTGCTTAATACTAGAGAAGAAACATGCGGTAACCGGTTAAATCATCCTCCGAGAGTCGTCCATTGAAACTTCCTAAGAACTTCCAAGCTTCTTCTCATCAAATATAACCTGTAATCAAAGACAAAGACAACTATACCAAGCATAAAATGTGTGATATAACAATATACAATGTGAAATTAGGGTTGACTCTATAAAGTAGTAAAGTTATGATGAGAGAATTGTTAATCTCATGGTTTTTGCAGGTTTATAGCAGAATAGTACATATTTTAAATGTTGTACAAGTTTTTATTTTCAAAAATAATTAAAAACTTTAAGTTTTCTAGACCTGGGGGTTTGACGCTGTCAGGGATATCCTGACGCCGTCATAGGTGTCGTGGTGACGGAGTCATGTGTAAATCGTGACGTGGTCTCCACGTTCTGTGAAAACAATTTTTTGTTTTTGATGAAAAATTTCCTGCACTTAATTCCATAAGTTAATTCCTGTACAAATGGCTGCATAAAACCTGAGATTTGACGATTCAATCATATGACTCGAAACTAATGCAAATTAATCTAAACAATTTATTTTTGCATGTTTGAATTTGGTTCTAAAAATAGATAGTTCCCGTACACTTATTTTGTTGCAAAATACCTTTGATTGCAAATAAGACGAATTTACAAACAAACAAAGCATGATTACAAACTAATTCAAATATAATAAAAAAACGATAAAGAATTAAAACACACAATACACTCCTAATATGCGATAAAAGTAAATATTGGGTTGCCTCCCAAAAAGTGCTTTTCTTTATTTACGAGTCTTGTAGCTAGACTTGAAGTCACATGTCCTTATGTGACTTCTCCTTCATCTTCCATTCCAGTTGCGTACTCGGGTTCGAGCTCTAGACATTCTTTGTAAAACCCTAATATTGTGCTCATTACGTA
This sequence comes from Tanacetum coccineum, assembly GCA_026074375.1. Taxonomy (NCBI): domain Eukaryota; kingdom Viridiplantae; phylum Streptophyta; class Magnoliopsida; order Asterales; family Asteraceae; genus Tanacetum; species Tanacetum coccineum. Next base: position 35,523 of record BQNB010022813.1, on the reverse strand, counting down.
CTCTGCTCCTCTTCTCTTGTCCTCTTCGTTCCTAAGGTAGACCAATTTTATGTGTTCCTTTTCTAGGTTCGAGAATGAGTTATATTGTTCTATCTTATAGGGTATCCTATAGGCAACTTCATCGTTTTTGTTGGTGAACCTAACTACTCCTTCGGGTAGGTCATGAGTCATGTTGGATATTTCAATAAAAGGTATCCCTAGCACTACTTGCGACAGCCTAGGGTCTATGATGGAACTAATATCATCGACAATCATGAAATCTATAACATAGGTGAAATTCCCTATGAAAACATGCATCCTTTTAATCATTCCTGTGAAGTTGCTAACTCCTCTATTCAAACGTTTCATAGGGTCAAGTTTTCTCCTCATGATCCAATTATACATCATTCGGGTCATGATATTTAGAGGGGAGTTAGGGTCAATGTAAGCCTTTTCAATATGCACATGCCCAATGTTGCATGGTATTTTGAGGTTTGATGGGCATCCTTCTATGATGATGGGGTTCCTTAGAAATATTGAAGGGATTGGGCCACACATTAGGTACTTATGGTAGGTTAGCTCATCTCTAGTTGGTAATGTGTCGAAGTACTTTACCATTGGTCCTTCCGTTGTTATCCCTTCTCCTTCAGTGGGATTCTCATTTTGGGGTTCATCATCATCTCATATGATCTCGATGAACACTACTTCTCCATCATCCTCTTTAGAGCAGACAAATTTTGTATTAGAGGATTAGGGAACCAGTCTGAGCGATTCAAGCATTGAGTTCAGCTTTCGTACCTGTTATGTGGCGATGGAAACTAATAGATCAGGTTGTGGGTGTGGGTTAGGGTTGGTGTTTCCCAGGTTGCCATCCTCTTCTTGTCTTTCGGCAGGTCTATTAACCTAGGATCCTTCTGGTTGCTTAGGGTGGACTGTGATGGTGTTGATTGAGCCGTGGACACGGGTTGAGCATTGCGGATCTTTCGTTAGGTAAGAACGAGCAGACAAAACTAGGGAGGTACTCAGTTTCGGGTTCTTGACCGTGTTGCTAGGTAGCGTGCCCGCTAGTTGATCGGTGATGGCTTTCAACACTGTGTTGATTTTATTGGTCATCTCACCTTGTTGTTGTTTGAAATCGGCTTTAAATTTGGACACTCTAGCGTCTTGAGATGCCATGAAGTTAGATACCAATCCTTTTAGACTTGATTGATTGTTAAAATTTTGAGGACAGTTGTTAAAGGAACGGTTTAGAGTTGAACCATTAGGTTGGAATCGGTTAGGTAGGTTTGAAAAAATATTTTAAGAATTTTGGGATTGTCTCCACCTAAGGTTTGGGTGACTTCTTCATGATGGATTGTAGGTGTCACCCAGATTGTTTTGCTCGGGCTTGAAAGTATACCACTTACCTCCCGCTTCATCGGTACGCGAGAATGCGTATTCAACAAAGGCTTGTTCGGGATCTTCCATGCAATACTAAGTGTCATGGGGACCACTGCAGATTTCACATGTGGTAGTGATTTTGTTCACTTGAGTAGGTTGTGCCGGAGCAAGATGAGATTCCATCAAGCATTGGACTTGATTTTCGAGCTCGATTAGATGGCGGTCGGATGTACTCGGGACATCTTAAGGTAAAGTGATTGCCTTGACTGGCTTAGTGAAATCCCTTGGGTCGTTCCAACTTTCGTTGTTATAGAGGGCGAGGTTCTTTAATAATGCCTAGGATTCTTCGGCGTTTAGGTCACGAAGCTTACCACTGGCCGATTGGTCAATAGTTTGTCTTGTGACAGGATTTACATGGTCATAAAAAATGTCACACCCCGCCAAGACAGAACCGCGAGGCGCGACGAGAAAGGGAATCATCACAACACTTTGGCGTCTATAACAGAAACTAAAACATGCATAAAATACAAGGTATAGACACGCAGTGTCATGAAAATACCCAAACACATCAATAAAATCCAAAAGACGTCTGGCATTGAAATGAAGGCCGTTCATGCCAACGTCATGACATGCAAACATTCATACATCCTAACAAAGCAAAACAAATAACATTCATCATCCAATCAAATAACGAAATCTAGATAACTAAACTTCGCCAGCTGCCTACGGTCCATCTAGCTCAAGCCATGGATACCCGCAAATAACCCTCCTGACTAGGCCACACATCAATATCACATCGTATAACATGTAGCACAAAACGCATATCAGTCACATAATAGTCCATACATTTACACTAACACACAATTACATGAATTCCAAACATATTTCAACACTTGCATCATTTCCATCCAATGTTTAAAAACAATTTAAAAAGTGTGACTATGTAACTCACCTGAATGCTCAAAACACAGCTTCCAAATCCTATCACGCAACTATACAAATAAATACACATGGTTACACATGACCAAGCTAAAATATCTAGTCCATGTAACACACATATGTTGGTTGTCTAAGGGTGTGATTAACCATCATGGGTCACCCCGAGACCATGCCCAACCTGAACCACTTCATTAACTCATTACACTAGTTAACTACAATTTGTTCAAAAGTGCAGAATTTTAGTGTAACTTTAGCCTCTTAAAACCCTTACTTGTTGACCTTCATAAATTATACAAAAAATCACTTAAGTTCATTTATGAGTTTACTAACTACCTTGTGATTCCCAATTACTCATTACATGTGCAACTATCCCAAATAAAATCAAACTTCAAAAGTGTCCCAATTCAGATCTGATTAAACACTAAAATGTTTGGCCCTAAATACCATACTTAGACAAACAATAAAAGGCTATCCTTCTAGAGTTTCTTTATATACATATAGAACTTAATCACTGTAGATTGACTAACCTTATTTCCACTTTTAAGTTAGGGTTTTACCCTCCTAAACATGACCTAATTTTGACCCGTATTTACTGTTTTGACAACTTTTCTTGTAACCAATAATTAACCAACTTCCAGAACTCCAAATCAATTGAGGCTGGACTTTTTGAAAAATAGACTCTTTGAAATACAATTTAGGCACTGGAATCATATCAAAACACGTTTTTAACATCTAGATATCATCAGTTGAACACAGCCCTAAATTATGCTCAACTCTAAATCATGAATTAAAGCGATTTAACTCTAACCACTTACACCCATATGATCCTAATTAAACCCTAAACGTTCTAGCATGATTAAAACATCCTTAATTATAGAAGTTTTTAAAACCCTAATGATCCACCATATTAATTGTTACATGATTTAAAGAAAAATTAAACAAAAGCTTAATTGAAACATACCTAAACCTTGATTCTTGAAACACTAATTCACCAACTTGTTCTTGATTTTTAAAAAAATCTTCTTTTTTTTTCTTTGTCTTGATGGTTTCGGCGATCAAAAGGAAAAGGGGAGAGAAAAAATGATTTAGGGTTTTATTAATTTGGTATTTATACTAATAGAATCCTAATTGATATCAAACTTTATTTCCTTTTTTTTCTTTCTTCTAAAATCGGCCGAACACCCCTTTTATATATATTTTTTATTTTTTTTATTTAATTATTTATTTACTAATTATCTTCATTACCTTAAGTTTTCATAAAAACCTAAGCTAATTTGGGTAAACCTTTTTACATAAACGCAACTTACTAAACCTTCTAAAAATAACTTTTCATTTTACATTTCACTTTCTATATTTAGAAAGTCTACCCTAATTCACCAAATTTCACTCACTTAACTTATTTCCATCATAATACATTTCCCATAAACGCTTAACACAAAATCTTCCAACTATTGACGTAGCAATGCATGCTATACGTCACTACTTTTCCATTATTACTATTCGTGAACAAATGGAATACTTATCACTAAACACAAACGCACTCAAAATGAGATGATCATACACCTCAAAACGGTATCATGCACCTATTCAAACTACTTAGCACACATAAATTACACATAGCACACAAGAATCACACAAAATGAACTCTTAGCCATTTCTAAAGGTATCACTAACCTGATTAAATCACGGTTGTTATAGTATCCCCTCCTTGAGGAAATCTCATCCTGAGATTTAACTATCAGGCTCAACAACTCGGTCCACGAACAACTGTGGATTCTTAATCCTCATCTGATCTTTGTGTTCCCAAGTAAACTCAGGACTACGTTTCGAATTCCACCTAACTTTCACTAGTGCTATTTTCCTACGTTTTAACTTCTTAATTTCTCGATCCATAATCTCTACAGGTTCCTCGACAAAACGAAGTGTCTTGTCGACCTTGATCTCCTCCAATGGCACATGCAAATTAGCATCCGCTAGACACTTCTTCAGATTTGACACATGAAAGGTGTCATGCATGCTACTCAACTCCTCTGGTAACCTCAACCTATAAGCTACAAGACCAATCCTTTCAAGAATCTCAAACGGCCCAAAATGCATTACGCCCTTCCAAGGCGATACCTTTAATCATACCCGATCACCCACCTCAACCTCTAACGGTTTATGTCTTTTATCTGCATAGCTCTTTTGACGATCTCTCGCCGCTTTGAGCTTTTCCTTTATCAATACCACCTTATCAGTCGTTTCTTGTACTAACTCAAGTCCAGGCAAACTACTCTCTCTAATCTCTGCCCATAGAATAGGCGACCTACATTTCCTTCCATCTTTAAACGAAGCACACCAAATGCTCAAATGATAACTACCACCAAAATCGATACAAATGCCCCTATTATATCTTTCAATGTCTGAATCATACGTTCACTTTATCCATCCGCTTGAGGATGCTAAGCAGTACTCAAATCCCATCGCGTCTCTAACACTTTCTGCAGCGTCTGCCAAAACCACAAGGTAAATCATCCATCTCAATCTGAGTTAATCGTCACCAGAATTTCATTCCTTGCTATTATCTTATCAATATAAATCCTTGCCAACTTCACATCTTGAAATCTTCTTGTATAGCTAGAAAATGAGCTAACTTGGTCAGTCTATCGACCATCACCTAAATCACATCATACTCACTACTTTAACCTTGTAAATTTAGTGATAAAATCCATGGTGATTTTATCTCATTTTCCCTCAATATCTTAGGCTATTGCAGCAAGCCAATTGTTGGTAGAAATATTACGATATTTAATCTATACATTCTCTTCATATTTTGGTGTTGACAAACATGCAACATATAACACATAACGTAAAATGCTTAAGTTACTCGTAATCACAAATCATCAATTCATACGTCAACATCTTTCGACGTCTCAAGTTTTCTTCAACAACAAATTTAAGTTCGCACCCGACGTAAATCACTAAAGGTATGAACAAACAAACTTTAATTTGTTGAATGATCAAAGAAATTTTTTATTTTTCCAAACCTTACATTTTTTTATAAAATGGGACAAACATTTTTAAAACATATACAAAATATTTTTTGTATTTATAAAAAATATTTTATTCAAAATAAAAATTTTGAATTTAAATTTTCTACCCAAAAATGGATAGAAAGTTCCAGAAAAAACCTTCCCCACAAAAGGACAAAATCGGAGCGTCTAAAAAATGGGCGGTCCCCTTAATTAATTAAGGGGACTGGCCATAATTAAGGGGACCGGCTTTGTATAATTAAGGGGACCGGCCAAATAAAAAATGAATATTTTTTCCTATAAATAGTGGACTGTTTCCACAGATTTTCTCACCTCTTTGCACATAGTTTTCTCAGATCTAAAACCTCATTTCAAACCCTTTCCTTTGATCACTTAACTTATTATAAGTATGTTTAAAATGTGATCCAATCATCCATTCATTCAAGTGCAAGAGAAGAACTCTCGTTATCGTCAAGATACGAAGTTATGTAGTTAGTGCATTCGTGACATGTTTTACATTCACAATGTATAGATCGAGTCTATGTATTCCAATCTTGTGAGTATAGTTAGATCGTGGTGATCTTTGTATGTAGTGTTAGAGTGGTGTGATCTAAGTAGTGTGAGGTTGTGAAGTAGTGAAGTAGTATGGTGAAGAATACTAAGGCGTGAAGAAGTTGTGTAGTTGTGAAGTTGTGTTGTGAAGTAATTTAGGAGTCGTGAGATTGGTTCTAGCTAGGATTAGAACTCGACATTTTGCCGAATCGGTGTCGGAAAATTTGGTCTGTTAAGAAAAGGTTAGTTACGGTTTTCTCCACATAAAGGGAGCTTGTGACTAAGTGAAGATCTCTCGTGTTGGGTACTCGGGGAGTGAGAAATAGGGCAAAGGGGGCTTCTTGTTCCGTGATCACCGAACACTATAAATCGTTGTGTCCCGGGTTTGCATTTCCTCTTACTTATCTCTTTACTTTTATGCTCGCATTTATCGCTTTATATTTATACTTGCAATTGTGTGATGTGTTGATTATATAGTTTTAATTATGTGTTACTGTCATTAATAATGTGATATTGTGGGTGGTTTTGTATTGTTGTAAATCGATGTATAATTATGTGTATATAAATCGTTGAACAACTATCATAGTGTGTCACGCTTATCGGTAATTTGATACGTAACTGTTAAGATTTTACATGGAAAAGTATTCCCCCCTCTAACGATTTCCACAGTTGGTAGCAGAAGCCACCGTCGCTCAAATTTTTCAAAACAAATGGTTTTAAAAATTGAGTACGATCCATGTATCAAATTACCCATTAAGGGGGATTAAATATGAAATTGGTCTTGTTGATTAACTTGTATTAGTTTTGACGTTACACCCACCCCCCCCGATACACTAATTATACTAGCTCTGAGATTAAACAATAATGCTTAAAATAGTGTGATTATGTTCGGTATCAAATTCAGAAAGTTGTACACCTTTCCGCAAAGTCAGAAAATAATTTTTTACAAAAATCGTAATTCTGAGTATCAGGTGGGCGGCCCCCTTAAATATTTGGGTGGCCCCTTAAATTCATCGGTCGGTCCCCTTAATTAATTAAGGGGACCGCCTGTCTGATTCGGCAGATTTTCGAAAACTTTGAAAATTCATATAAAATCAACCGTAACTCCGTAGAAGTCGTGCCACCTGGCGTTTTAAAGATAATTAAGTCTACTTTCATTTAAAAGTACTTCCAATAATTATTCCAAACTTAAATAAGTCAGAAAGACAAAATACTACATGGTGGTCAAAAATTTGTGTTTCGTTTTGACGTAAAACTTGTATTTTACCTTTTCCTTCGAGTCGGGCATTCCTAGTTGGTATATCTTTGAAAAATTAAGTATTTATCTTTTCAAAATATTGATCTTGATTAACTTATGAAATGGGGAGGAAACTATTTTATTTTCAAATAAAACCGAGCTAAGTATACATTGTTGTATTTAATACACAAAACGACGACAAGTGCTTTTATGTGTTATGCTATATGATTATGTGCACTTCTTTGTGTCTTAGTCTTGTTAATAGAAAATATTAAATGATCGTTGCTTTTGAAATTTAGCTAATTGAATATCTAAGCACATGTGCCATGTATTCTATTCGTTTGTAGCTAGTTTTTTGGATTATGCCTAACTAGAGTTTATGCTAGATTTCTTGCATTAAGATTGCAAAATTGTTCTTGCATTGCATATAGGCATAGATGGCTTAATGTTACTCAAACATCTTGTAAATCTTTTCGAGTATGAGAATATACTTAGGAATAAAAGTTTAATAACTTGTATAGTATATTTTTAAATGAGTTAAAACTAGTCGCCTAAATATTTCAAATGATTTAATCTATTTTCAACAACACGTTTAAATATTTTAAACAACTTACCTTGTTTTACCTTAGGTTGTTTAAACAAGAGAAAATGGATCATTTTAATACATTAGTATTTATATAAAAGAAAAAGTATTTTCAAACTCTAAGTGTGTTTGAATTGATCCAACATAACACACATAATTCTATTTCATATATCATTTTACAAGAGTTGTGTTTTGTAATAATACTTATGTTTGTCGAAAGCTGTGCTCTATTGTACTTATAATAAATAGTCTTTCAAATAAATAAAATATATGATAATCCTGAAGCAATAAGTTAACGTTTCATCATTCAGTAACCTCACTCTCACAAATAATCTTAGGACTAACGGAACACACTATTAAAATGTTTATTTACTTTAAATGAGTGTTCGTGAGGGTCAAGAAAGATCTCGATTATATATCGATTCATTATTCAAATTATGGTTGATATATTTATCGAATCTAATTGACAAGTCTTTGAGTATGGACAAGAAATCGGATTCTTAGTTGTCTAGCTTTAAGATTAATAGCAAAATATAACGAGATATATTATCTTAGACCTACATACTTAATCACACTCGATTGATATGAAAATAACGACATTCTTTTCCAAGACAATAAGAGTTTGCATCGGATCATAATTCACACTTGTGAAAATGATGTCATATTGAGTCTACTTGTCCAATAATTGTGTTCCAAATACTTAGAAAATATATGCATAAAATACACAATGAAGTAGGATTGACGACTTGGATGTTTCGTCCGAAATATTCAAGCGATTTACATTGCAATGCAATTGGTAAATTTGTCATTTCCGAAAAACCAAACACGAGCAAACTTACAACATATGTAATCTTCGCTCATACAACATAAAAGCACAACTCAAAGCTAAAATTCACTTTTAAACTAAATTCTCAAATAAGAATAATACTCTTGTTCATTCACCGAGGATAACATGATGTTTGGGAAACATTATGTTTAAAGAATTCATCGATTTATGGTATTAAACGATTAATAAAGGATAATATATATCCTATGCATTTTATTTTCTTCGTAGCATGAATGGTTGTGTTACAAGAATATACACTACATATTATTTGTTTAATTATGATATAATAACATTGACAAAAATAATAATCTTAGAAAATCATATTTGCTTAAGATTAAAATATGTCACGTTTTAATCATTTATTATTTATGAATCACAAACTTAATAAAGATAAATAATCTTAATGAGATTCATTTCACAAGATATGCTAAGGAGCATTCTTAAATCAAGCACATCTATTAAATCAAGCAATATGCCATCAAAACCAAACAACCGGTAAATCTTGAACAAAAGATTAAAACTTTTTGATTACGATTATCTAAACATTCAACACATCTCTATTAGAATTGTGTGTAAAATATATCATTTAGATTTACCGTCATAAAAACATGGTGTTTGAGTCACAGTAGGCCAAGTATTAGTGAGCCAAGCAAACTTCATATTTGGTACTCTTCGATAGGTAAATTTTGGAACTCAATTTCTTCTAAAATGAGAATGACTACTAGAGAACCTATTGTACTAGAAATTCAATTTAACCTAATGGTTGAATTGCTTCTATGTGAGAAGTTGAGTGTGTGTAACCTATTCTTACGTGACGCTTTACATGACTTACGTGTTAATTGTGCATTTACTCTATATTGATTTGATGCATAAAGGATTAGATATGCCTATCTCGATAAAACTTTTTGACGTCATATAGTCTTACACATTAATTTCTTTGATACATGCTTAAATATTCTTACATGCTTAATTCTATAAGTTTTATGCATCTAGGTATATATTTCTTGACATTAGAATTTATACCCTTATTGCATGTGAACCTTAGTGTCACAATCTGATAGGTCATAATAGTCTCAAAATGGTCTTAAGTATCCTAGAGTCTCCATGCACACTCTTTCTTATTCATAATCGCGTTTCCTTCCAAACAATCCACTCTATTGTCAATGGATAGTTAGATACAAATCCAATACACCTCTAAGTAGGTTTGACAACTTAAATATTTCGTCCGAAATGTTTAAGTATTTTAAATTAGCGAAATGCAATTAAAATGTCACTCATTGATCATGTCAAATTTGTTTCACCAAAACTTTAATCATGACTCTATTAGTATATAGATGTCAAAAACCTTCTGCCCACTTTTTTCCGCTACCATCTTTAGATCAACCTCATACCTCGACATGTGATTGTCCTTTAAACATTCGCAATACTCGAGAAGAGCTACATAACTTCGTGGGTAAAGTTCATTGTATGCTATCGGTCATTCGTCTTGTCATTGTCAAGCTCATCGCTTTAATCTTCATTTGTTTTTATTTTATTTTTCTTTATGTCTGGATGAGCACGAATTTAATGGGAAGGGAAAACACACTCACTCACATATATCTTCTACTTTACTCTCAAACCTCATAACTATTCACCACTCTTGTTAGTGATAAATAGTTCTAGTACATCCTCAAACCATCAAAGTGAAATGAAAAACCGAGTCATCCTTTGTACTACCAATATCGAGTCATAAACCTAGTTATCTTCACAAGAAGATTCAACCACGTAACCATTTCTTACATTCAAATAAGTGAGTTACCACTACTACAATCCATGAAGGTTGAACCATCTTTCATGATACACTAACCTATGACCATCCTTATGTCGCTCCTTGAATTAAAGGGCAATCGTCATATCCATACACTCATAAACATATTTGCCTATGTAGTCAAAAGTCAAGTGAATTTCGCAATGAAATGCGTCTTATCCACTTACTACTAAGTGAAAAACACAACGAAGACATTCAAGCTTCAAGTGTTATCGAGTCATCACAATGTTGTGACTTTTATTTTTATTTTTTTATTAAATATTCACTTACTACTAAGTGAAGAACACAACGAAGACATTCAAGCTTCAAGTGTTATCGAGTCAACACATTGTTGTGTCTTTTATTTTCATTTCCACTTTCTAGCAAGTGAAGAACACAAAGAAGATATTTAAGCTTCAAGTGTTGTTGAGTCACCAAAATAGGCAAACATGAAAAGTACTACCACCTCATTTCACATATCCACCTTCAAAACACCCAACAAAATTCATGGATTCACAAATCATCCACCTTTGTCAAACGATATATTAATCTAAACCGTATTTGTCAACCTTTTGTCATCACCTTCCGTTTCCATTCACGCTCATCCTTCTTCGTTCTTTTTAACGTTTTAAAGAACGTATCATTTTCATTTTTTTAAACTCTTTTAGAGTATATATTTTGGCATATCTCGCCAAGATATTCGGTAACATTCATCTAAGTATAAATGTTACATTTAGGATATGTTTAGACAAATCATCCTATCGTCAACATTTAGTTCAACATAGAGTCTTACTATCTTGTTTATCCTTAAACACCCCAATCATGAAAAGCATACATAATGCTTAACAAAGAAACCTTAATTAGGAATCTCTCAATACAACCCTTGACGAAAGTCTATCCGAATTCAAATCATTATCTTGGTAAGATGATGATATTCTCATTATACTAGTGTGTCAATCAATAAACGAATTTTGTTCTCGTTTATTAAAGTCGGTATTTTACCAAAGGGTGTTGGTCGAGTCTTAGCCCTTAAGCATGTGTCGGTCAAATCTTATCATTGGTTCCTCAACATTTCCATGTCTTAAGCATTCATCATTTTTTTATTTAGGTTGTTGTCTTTTATAACACCCCCAATTTGGGTCGTAGCGGAATAATGTATCTGGGAGCGTTACATCATAGATCAATAGCACAAGATATGAGAACGACCTCTAGAAGAGTCGTTTCAAACACGATACATTAAATTTATTGAAATTGTTTTAAAACAAAGCACAATGGCTTAAATTGTTCAACACTTGATAAATAAGATTTTAGATCATAACAAGTATCCCAAAATGTAATGACTCTAAATCTTCATCTACACATTTTTTGATATGTGTATTTCATCCCTATACTTTTTTTTGTTGCACGTATACTAACCATCGATGTAGGTTAAGAGTTTGCAACTAATTTGATCCATGGATCCGCTTGAGTCAATGTTCAAGGGATGTCATTGTTTAAAAGGGATTGATAGAATCAAGACTTCACTTAGGATGATGCAAGCTCGCCTCTTTGATTGAAGAGTTGAAGTGTAGTAAAAGTCTCGTCTAGGAGTCCACCTTTTTGTTTCGACAAAAGGGGGAGAAGAAGTGTAAACAAGTAACTTATACATTTTACTATGAGTTATAGTTTACATATTTTGTCATCATCAAAAAGGGGGAGATTGTTGGTAGAAATATTATGATATTTAATCTATACATTCTCTTCATGTTTTGGTGATGACAAACATGTAACTATAAACATAAGTAAAGTGGATTCAAGTTACTCGTATATCACAAATACATCAAATTCATATCAGTTCAACATCTTTCGACGTCTCAAGTTTTCTTAAACAACAAATTTAAGTTCGCACCCGACGTAAATCACTAAAGGTATGAACAAACAAACTTTAATTTGTTGAATAATCAAATAAATTTTTGATTTTTTCAAACCTTACATTTTTTTATAAAATGGGACAAACATTTTTAAAACATATACAAAACATTTTTGTATTTAAAAGAAATGTTTTATTCAAAATAAATATTTTGAATTCAAATTTTCTACCAAAAAATAGCTAGAAAGTTCCAGAAAAAACCTTCCCCACAAAAGGACAAAATTGAAGCGTTTGAAAAATGGGCGGTCCCTTTAATTAATTAAGGGGACCAACCATAATTAAGGGGACCGTCTTTGTATAATTAAGGGGACCTGCCAAATAAAAAAATGAATATTTTTTCCTATAAATAGTGGAATGTTTTCACAGATTTTCTTACCTCTTTGCACATAGTTTTCTCAGATCTAAAACCTCATTTCAAACCCTTTCTTTTGATTACTTAACTTATTATAAGTATGTTTAAAATGTGATCCAATCATCCATTCATTCAAGTGCAAGAGAAGAACTCTCGTTATCATCAAGATACGAAGTTATGTAGTTAGTGCATTCGTGACATGTTTTACATTCACAATGTATAGATCGAGTCTATGTATTCCAATCATTGTAAGTATAGTTAGATCGAGGTGATCTTAGTAAGTAGTGATAGATTGGTGTGATCGTAAGTTAGGTGCTTGTGAAGTGAAGTTGTTAAAGCCAAAGTTGAAGCAAAGTGAAGTTGTGAAGTGAAGAGAAGTTGTGAAGTAGAGTGAAGTTGTGTAGTGAAGCCAAGTTGTGAATTGTCGTAAAGTGGTGTGTTGTGTTGTGATAGATTGGTTCTAGTTAGGATTAGAACTCGACATTTAGCTTTGTGTCAGAAATTGGTGTAAGCTAAGTTGTGTACGGTTTTCTCCGCCTAAAGAGAGCTTGTTGATTAGTGAAGTAACTCTCGAGTTGGGTACTCGGAGAGTGGAGTAGGGCGAAGAGGTGCTTCATGACCGAACCACTATAAATCATCGTGTCCGGTTTGTATTTCCTTTTACTTATCTCTTTACTTTTATGCTCGCATTTATCGCTTTATATTTATACTTGCAATTGTGTGATGTGTTGATTATATAGTTTTAATTATGTTTATGTCATGAATAAATGTGAATATTATGTGTTGGTTTGTATTGTTGTAAATCGATGTATTACTATGTGTATATAACTCATATGAACACTCATCATATTGTGTCACGCTTGATCGGTAATTTGATACGAAACATTTTAAGATTTTACATGGAAACGTATTCACCCCCTCTACGATTTCCACACCAAAGTCTTTGACATTGCAGCATTCACCTCTTAAACAAATCCGACATTTGCTAACATATGTAGCTATATCCTTTTCTATACGTGGCTACCAATACATGTCTCCAAGGTTATAGTACGTCTTATCCGCTCCCGGATGTACCAAGTATCTTGATGCATGGGCCTCATCCATTACACTTCCTACCAATAGAACCTAAATTTGATCCATAAAGTACAACTCTCGTCTCCTTTTCTTTCCATCTGTGGATCTAAACCATGTAGCCTTTCTGCGAGTACGTTCTCTTGCTTAAACGCCTTACTTTAGGATACCATTATCATTCCTCTTACTCGTCTTGATTTCACTCTCTCCTTCCTACACAACGCATCACCCACTACATTTGCTTTATCGGAGTATGACACAATCATTCTTCAAATTCTAAAAAGCCTCTTCTTGTTCTCTACTCATACTTCTGATTCCTCTTAGTTAGGGAAGTAAGGGGGTTCAATAATCTAAAAAATTTGCGATGAACATCGGTAGTAACCTGACAATCCTAAGAATAATCATCCCATTCCTCACTGCCTCACTCATACTCAGGTCCACGTGAATACGTTATGGTTGACCACGTGACCAAGAAAATTCACTTCTTCCAACCAAAACTCACACTTAGAAACCTTAGCAAACAACTTCTCCTTCCTCAGTGTCTCTAACACTAACTTTAAATGAACTTTATGTTCCTCCTTCGACTTTGAGTAGGCCAGAATGTCATCAATGAATATGATGACAAACCTACCTAAGTAAGGTTTGCAAACCCGGTTCATTAAGTCCATGAAAATCGCTGGTGCATTGGTTAACCCAAAAGGCATAATCGTAGGCTCAAAACATATGCATCTCGTTTGAAATTCGGTCTTTGGAATGGCATTCTCATGTACTCGTAGCTGATGATAACCTGACCGAAAATCTATCTTTAAGAAAGGATACGCTCCTCGTAACTGATCAAACAAGTCATCAATCCTAGGGAGTGGATAACGGTTTTTAACAGTTAATTTGTTCAACTCCCTATGATCAATACACATACGGAAAGATCCATCTTTCTTCTTCACGAATAACACAGGTGCTCCCCATGGCTAATGACAAGGTCGTATGAAACCCTTGTCTTGCAACTCTTGAAGTTGCCCAGACAATTCTTGCATTTTTGAGGGTGCAAAACGATATGGAGACTTCGCGACCGGCTTCGCTCCAGGAACCAAGTCTATACGAAACTCAACTTGTCGCTGCGGTGGTAGCCCCAACAAGTCTTCCGGAAACACATCAGTAAAATCTCACACCACGGGTATATTACTTATCCTAGGTTCATCTACCTTAGTGTTCATTAGGGCTTTGGCGGCTCCTAAAGTACGTTCCCCATGAACTCGAAGTATCCCACCCTCTTCTATCGGTATCTCTACTACTTTCTTGTGACACACTATAACAGCCTTATTCTTGGACAACCAATCCATCCCCACAATCACATCAAAGCTTTTACGAATTAACGATATTAACAAACTCTAAGGGTTATGAACAATCGAATAGGATAAAAACGAATATCGAGTCAAAGGCTAAAATGCATTTAGGAGATTCCACATATGCAAATAGACGTTGATGCATCAAATAACATCTATTTTATAGCATCATTTATCCCATGTAAATAACCCGTTTTGTATGATTATTGCAAGGAATTGTTACTTAACCGTTTGTATATAAGAATTGCAGTAATTATGGAGTATTTGGTGAAGATAAGCTAAAAAGCACGCATTTTGGAGCACAAATGAAGAAGTTTGAGAAAGTCTACTGATCTCACAGCAAATACGCCGTATTATTCTAGACCTATACGACGTATCCAAGACTTTGATGAATCAAAAGACCATTGCCTGACTTTGAAGAATACGCCGTATCCATCAAGAAGATACGACGTATCCGTGCCTACACTTCACAGATAACCACGAAGGATTAAAGACCCAATACGCCGTATCCAGGATCCTCTATACGCCGTATCCAAGGTTTATTCTACACAAAGATTCTGGAAGATATCAAACGTGGTCCTTACTCCAAGAAGCCCAATACGCCGTATCCCACATCGCTCGATACGGCGTATCGAATCGACTATCAGACCCTATATATAGATGACCCAAAACTCAGTTTTATGTATGCAAGTGAATCCCTAAACCACCAAGTCGACCAAACATAAAATACAAGGTATAGACACACAGTGTCATGAAAATACCCAAACATATCAACAAAATCCAAAAGGCGTCTGACATTAAAATAAAGGCAGTTTATGCCAACGTCATGACATGCAAACATTCATACATCCTAACAAAGCAAAACAAATAACATTCATCATCCAATCAAATAAGGAAATCTAGATAACTAAACTTCGCCAGCTGCCTATGGTCCATCTAGCCACTTTTCCTAACTTTACTCTCATCCTGCTGAATACCTGAAATTGATGCTTATACGTCAACACAATGATTGGTGAGAAACATAGTTTTTTAGACACACATATTCAATCCGTTTCTAAAACAATTTAACCAATTCTTGCTATTATAAAACAATACGCTTGCACGGCAATTATGCTAACTAACATACAAGCTAACATGCAATTTAATCAAACCAAACATTCAAACACCAAGCAGACGACCTCAATCGCTCTTGGATTATACCAAATATCTTTCCCTCTAGCTCAGGCTATGGATACCCGCAAGTAACCCTCCTGACTAGGCCATACATCAATATCGCATCGCATAACATGTAGCATATAACGCATATCAGTCACATAATAGTCCATGCATTTACACTAACACACAATTACAGGAATTCAAAACATATTTCAACCCTTGCATCATTTCAATCCTAAGTTTAAAAACAATTTAAAAAGCGGGACTAAGTAACTCACCTAAATGCTCAAAAAGCAGCTTCCAAATCCTATCACGCAACTATACAAATAAATAAACACGGTTACACGCGACTAAGCTAAAAGCTCTAGTCCATGTAATACACATATGATGGATATATAAGGGTGTGATTGACCATCATGGGTCACCCCGACACCATGACGAACCTTAACTACTTCATTAACTTATTACACTAGTTAACTACAATTTGTTCAAAAGTGCAGAATTTTAGTGTAACTTTAGCCTCTTAAAACCCTTACTTGCTTACCTTCATAAATATATCAAAAATCACCTAAGTTCATTTATGAGTTTACTAACTACTTTATGATTCCCAATTACTTATTACATGTGCAACTATACCAAAAAAATCACACTTTAAAATTGTCCCAATTCGGATCTGATTGCACACTAAAATGTATGGCCCTAAATACCATACTTAGACAAACAATCAGAGGCTATCCTTCTAGGGTTTCTTTATATAAATATAGAACTTAATCAATATAGATTGACTAACCTTAATTCTACTTTTAAGTTAGGGTTTTACCCTCCTAAACATGACCTAATTCTGAGCCGTATTTACTGTTTTGACAACTTTTCTTGTAACCAATAATTAACCAACTTCCAGAACTCCAAATTAATCTAGGCCGGACTTTTTGAAAAATATACTCTTTGAACTACAATTTAGGCACTGTAATTATATCAAAACACGTTTTTAATATCTAGATATTATCAGTTGGACACAGCCCTAAATTCTGCTCAACTCTAAATCATGAATTAAAGCGATCTAACTCTAACCACTTACACCCATATGATCCTAATTAAACCCTAAACGTTCTAGCATGATTAAAAAAAATCCTTAATTACAGAAGTTTTTAAAACCCCTAATGATCCATCATATTAATTGTTACATGATTTAAAGAAAAATTAAACAAAAGCTTAATTGAAACATACCTAAACCTTGATTCTTGAGACACTAATTCACCAACTTGTTCTTGATTTAAAAAAAAACTTCTTTTTTTTATTCGTCTTGATGGTTTCGGCGATCAAAGGGAAAAGGGGAGAGAAAAAGTGATTTAGGGTTTTATTAATTTGGTATTTATACTAATACAATCCTAATTGATATCAAACTTTATTTCCTTTTTGTTCTTTCTTCTAAAACCGGCCGAACACCCCTTTTATATATAATTTTTTAATTTTTTAATTTAATTATTTATTTACTAATTATCTTCATTACTTTAAGTTTTCATAAAAACCTAAGCTAATTTGGGTAAACCTTTTTACATAAACGCAACTTACTAAACCTTCTAAAAATAACTTTTCATTTAACATTTCACTTTCTATATTTAGAAAGTCTACCCTAATTCACCAAATTTCACTCACTTAACTTATTTCCATCATAATACATTTCCCATAAACGCTTAACACAAAATCTTCCAACTAGTGACGTAGCAATGCATGCTATGCGTCACTACTTTTCCATTATCACTATTCGTGAACAAATGGAATACTTATCACTAAATACAAACGCACTCAAAATGAGATGATTATACACCTCAAAACGATATCATGCACCTATTCAAACTACTTAGCACACATAAATTAAACATAGCACACAAGAATCACACAAAATGAACTCTTAGCCATTTCTAAAGGTATCACTAACCTGATTAAATCACGATTGTTACAAAAAATTTAGACTTGGAGCCAAAGGTCGATTCCATAATGAGGGACTTTTTGTAGTAAGTCCTTGAAACGAGTCCATGCTTCGGATACAGATTCTCCATGATGTTGTTGGAATTTACGGTCTTTCTCGGTGGAAAGAGTTAAGCAAGGAAATGAGTGGTAAGATCCTCCCATGTGGTGATGGATCCTGCTGGAAGACGTTCAATCCAGTTGCTAGCTTGATCACGAAGGGAAAATTAAAATAAACGCAAGCGCGTTCTTTCCCTATTTTCACCGTCAAGGTCAAGTGAGTCCACAAGTTTTAGGAAATCCTTGAGGTGTTGGTTTGGATCCTCGGACCGAAGTCAGTGGAATGAGCATCCGTTTTGCACTAACTGGATGGTGTCGGATCGAAGAGGTACCACGTTGTTCCCTACGGGGAGCTCAATGGTATTCTTGTAGCCCTCGTAGCTAGGTTTGGAGTAGTCTCCAAGAGTGCGGATAGGATTCTCGTCTCCCATGGTGGTTGACGAGAATGGGTTACGAAACAATTGACACAAAGAAAAGATAGACTACAAGAAAGCTAATATGCGGAAATTAAATTCTCACTTGAAAGGATTCAAGCGAGTAGAACTAAGCTAAACTATGTCAAAACCTAACTATTCCCTAACAGCCACGCCAAAAACTTGATGTGGTTGTTGTAAGGGACTTCTACAAGAAGTTTTACAACTCCCTAGACAGAGTACCTAACCATTGTAGTAGTATAGGAAAGACTCGGGGGTTGTTATCGTTCTCTAGGGGAATAGGTTGGGAAGGCTTGATCACGGTCTAACAGAATTCTAAAGGTTGAGAGAAGATTATTTTTGTGTTTTTATATTTATAAGAAAGCATGTAAAATCATATATTGTGAGGTTAGTTTAGTTTTAGCTATTAAACTAAATAAACTAAGCTACTGGTGATAACAATATAATAAAAGAATGTGTTCATTTAATCATGTATTGCTCCCAAGATTGCTTCTCCTATTGTTGTTGCTTTGTCACACTTGTGATGATCTATATTACTATGTAATTATTTCCTAAGTCATGAACGAATTACACGAACCCGCCGTCTATTTAATATTCCCTTAAGACAATGCACAAGTAAGGTAGTATGAAGACTAGCCCCTAATGTCACACCCCGCCAAGGCAGAAATGCGAGGCGTAAACAAGAATGTATATCATCACAACACATGGTGTCTATATAGAGAATACTAAAATGAAAACTAAAGTAAAGTAAAGACACAAAGTGTCATAACAATACCCAAAACCTAATGGTGTCTTTATTAATGAGAAAGAGGTCTCGTCAATAAATGACATGCAAAACATAATCCAAACAATTCATGCAAACGCATTTATTCAAACAGAAAGCATAAATAAACTCCAAGCATCCTACGGTCTCTTCTAGCCACTTCGCTCTATCTTAGCACCATTAAGCTCACCTGAAAATGATGCTTAAAACGTCAACATAAAGTTGAGCGAGAATCATAGGTTTACGACATACAACAATATCCAAAATAAACTTTCAATTAGCTGCTGCAATTACCAAAACAATTCATGACAACAATTAACAACAACGGGACGGAACGTGCCCACGATCCACAATCATATCAACTACATATGTGCGCTACATGGCCTCATATTAGCTCACGCAGTCTTACCACCGTCACACCTCGTTTTGCATATTGGGATCCACAATACCAAACATATCATATTGCAACACAACGGGACGGAACGTGCCCACGATCCAATACACATAACTACAGCAAGCTTAAAAATATTTTAACACGACAACAAGCATCATTCTCACCCCAAAATAATATGAGAAAAAGGGGCTATGAAACTCACCTTTGCTTAGCTTTCCAAAAGATTCCAACAAAAAGCTTCACAAACAACTAGCACAAATCTAAACAACAAAATAACTCGTGTTACACGCTACTAAGCCAAAAGCTTAATGCACATGTAACAATCATATGATGGATGTATAAGGTGTTCTATTAACCCCATGGGTCACCCCGACACCATACCCAACTTTAACCACTTCATTAACAAGTTTCACTAGTTAGTCACAATTTGTTCAAAACTACAGAATTTTAACGTGACTTAACGTACTCAAAACCTCTACTTACTGACCTCCATAATTCATACCAAAAATCACCTATGTTAATTTATGAGTATATTAACTACCTCATGATTCCCAAGAGCCATTTACATGCACAAGTACTCCTAAGAAAATCAAACTTCAAAACAGTCCTAATTCGGATCTGATTGCACACTAAAAAGTTTGGACTTAAAACTCATAGTTAGACTCCAAATCAGAAGCTCTACTTTGGGAGATCATTAATAGACACATAGAACTAAACTCATATAGAAGGTATAATCCTAATTCAAATTTTAAGTGGGGTTTTTATACCTCGTAATCGGACCTAAATTTGACCCGTATTTACTGATTTAACAACTTTTCTTGCAACCAACGTTTGACTGACTTCCCGACCTTAAAAACCTTCGAGGCCAGATGTTCTGAAAACTAGACTCTTTGAGCTAGATCATAGGCCCCGTAAACTTGATAAAATCTATTACCATCATTAAGATAACAACCGAACAACACAGCCCTAAATTCTGCCCTAAACGAAATCAATTCTAACGCGATCTAAACCCTAACGAATACACCCATATGATCCTAATTAAACCCTAATCATTATAACATGTTTATTATATCATTAATTAAAGATGTTATGAAACCCTAATTATCCATCATAACAATTATTACATTTTTTAATGATAATTAACTCAAAGGATTATAATTTATACCTTAAATCTTCGAATCTTGAACACAAAAATCACCAAACTTGAAAAAAAAATATTTTTCTTCTTCCTCCTTTGATTAAATTCAGCTGGGACAATTAAAACAAAGGGGGAAGGGTTTTTGGTATTTATAAGGTTTACAAAACGGTTTAGGATAGATATATTTTACCAATTTTAATTAGAGTAAGATTTGTTTTCCTTTTTTTTCTTCCTTTTTTTTTGGCCGATTTCCCCTTTATATATATATTTTTTATATTTTTTTTATTTATTTATTAATTACTTAATTATTTGCATTACCTTAAGTTTTTATAAAAATCTAAGCTTATTTGAGTATACCTTTTTGCGTAAACGCAATTTACTAGACTTTTAAAATAAATAACTTTCCATTTTTATTTTAACCTAACTTTCCAAAAATAGAAATTCACATTTCATTCTTATTCTAACTACTAACACCAATTCATACCTAACATTATTACACATAAATACGTATACGTAATAATACTTATAAGATAAATCACTAAAACACTTAAATCACAAAATCATTTCCTTGTCACCAAAAGTGAACGAAATGAATTCAACCAATCTCACCACCATTCCAATCTCATTGAGATGATCACACTCAATAGATTGACTACCAATTTCTCACATAATCCACATAAACGCATATAAACACATATAATCACATAACCCATTCATTGCAACAGATATATAAGTCAACACTAATAGTTTGACTAACCTGCTCAAGTCATGGTTGTCACATTCGAGTAGTTGACGTTTGGTGTTCGATACCTTTTTAAGAAAGGTATTCATGAAGAGTTTTATTCAAAAATTATGTGCCTTTGTCAGTTTGAACTGTTCTTACTTGAGCATGAAGTCCTCTTTGAACAAGTTTAAGGAAATCAATGAGAACTTTTTGTGTTTCATCTTTATATCTCAAGAAGTGAGTTCAAGTATATCTGGAGTAGTCATCAACAATTACCAGTACATATTTCTTGCCATTAAAGCTTTCTACTTTCATAGGACCACATAAATTTATGTGTAGAATTTGTAACCGTCTCTTTGAGTCTGGGGTAGTTTAAGTCTTGAAAAACTTACGTTTTGCTTTCCTCAACTCACAAAAAGAACAAAGATGATCTTTAATGAATTTCAATTTTGGAAGGCCATTCACAATATCATACTTTGAAAGAAAGTTGATGGTATCAAATTTTAGGTGTGAGAGACGACGTTGCCATAACCATGCTTGAGATGATGAAGCTTTAGCCATTAAGAAAATTAGATTGGGAGTGGATGTGTCTTGAAGAGTGATGGAATAAAGATATGTTCCATGAGAACCTGTGAGAAGATCATTTCCCTTTAAATCATGGATGTAACATGTAGACTTCCAAAAAGCAACTTCCAAATACGCATCACAAAATTGACCAACAGAGAATAAATTATGATTCAACCCTTCGACATAATAAACCCGCTTGATAGTAACATTCCTTTAAACCAAATCTCCATAACCAAGAATCTATGCAAATTGATCATTTCTAAACTTCACCGTACCTAGAAATTTATTCACAAAATTACTTAGAATCTTGAGATTTCTTGTCATGTGCTTTGAGCACCCAGAGTCGAAGATGAATAGAATTATCTCTACAAGATTTTGCAACGGCTCAGCATCAAAGACGGGTCCAGAATTATCAGCAACATCTAGAGTAACCTCTTGAATCTTTGCCATGTACAGATAATGTGCTTCTAATTCCCGATCTTCAGGTTCATCATTAGCGTCATCACTTCTATCAACTTGTTCAACACTCAATTAGATTCCAGTTTCCTCTTGCTTACACAATAAGATCTTCTCCTTATGATAAGTTGCATCCTTTGCCTATTTTGGTTTCTAATATTCCCTTGCTACATGTCCAAATTCCTTGCAATTATAACATTGAATCCTAGATTACTGCACCATCTGTGTACCTACAGTCTCCCTAACCCCAGTAATATTGGATGCCCTCTGATTATTATACTCAATTCCTCTGTTTGTTTTTGGAGAATTATCCTGATTTGTTGTGATTGTGTTTGATGAAGTTATGAGATTTTTATTGGTAGGTTTGTAGATTCTCTTGAATGATAGAGAGATTAAAGCCATGAGTTTACCAATCTCATTTCGTTGGACATTTCATCATCTTCTTCAGCAACCATAGTAGGTTCTTGATCATAAATGGGTAAAGGAGACTTAACAATTACTTTACCTCTATTTCTGTTAGCCGCTTATTATGTTCTGGTTGAGGAATTTTGAGTGTAGTGAGTAGGATGTGGTTAGGATGGTAAACTGGTTGTTGTTAAGCAAAAATTGCAAGTGGATTAGCATTACGTGCTAGTCTTTAAGCTCTTATATCATTGACTTTGTTCTGGTGTTGCTTCAGAATGTCATAAAGTTTGTAGTAGGAAACAGTCTTCAACTCTTGACTCTACTTAAGAAGTGTCACAAACCATTGCCATTCTGGTTGTAATTGAGTAAAAACTGAACATTCACTTGATGATTGGTAACAATCTTGAGATTTCTTGTCATGTGCTTTGAGCACCTAGAGTCGAAGATGAATAGAATTATCTCTACAAGATTTTGCAACGGCTCAGCATCAAAGACGGGTCCAGAATTATCAGCAACATCTGGAGTAACCTCTTGAATCTTTGCCATGTACAGATAATGTGCTTCTAATTCCCGATCTTCAGGTTCATCATTAGCGTCATCACTTCTATCAACTTGTTCAACACTCAATTAGATTCCAGTTTCCTCTTGCTTACACAATAAGATCTTCTCCTTATGATAAGTTACATCCTTTGCCTATTTTGGTTTCTGATATTCCCTTGCTACATGTCCAAATTCCTTGTAATTATAACACTGAATCCTAGATTACTGCTGCATTTGTGTACCTACAGTCTCCCTAACCCCAGCAATATTGGATGCCCTCTGATTGTTTACTCAGTTCCTTTGTTTGTTTTTGGAGAATTATCCTGATTTGCTATGCTGGTGTTTGATGAAGTCATGAGATTTTTATTGGTAGGTTTGTAGATTCTCTTGAATGATAGAGAGATTAAAGCCATGAGTTTATCAATCTCATTTCCTTTGACATTTCATCATCTTCAGCAACCATAGTAGGTTCTTGATCATAAGTAGGTGGAGGAGACATAACAATTACTTTACCTCTATTTCTGTTAGCCGCTTGTTATGGCCTGGTTGAGGAATTTTGAGTGTAGTGAGTAGGATGTGGTTAGGATGGTAAACTGGTTGTTGTTTAGCAACAATTGCAAGTGGATTAGCATTACATGCTAGTCTTTAAGCTCTTATATCATTAACCTTGTTCTGGTGTTGCTTCAGAATGTCATAAAGTTTGTGGTAGAAAACAGTCTTTAACTCTTGACTCTACTTAACAAGTGTCACAAACCATTGCCATTCTGGTTGTAATTGGGTAAAAACTAAACATTCACTTGATGATTGGTAACTTTACACTTATTTATGACAAGCTCATTCATCATTTTGTTGAACCTTGAGTATTACGATTCAAGTGATTCACCATCCCATGATGTGAATTTTCTAAACTCCCAATACAGATTGGTTTTAAGATCTTAAACACTGATAGACTCACCTTGTTTCAACCTTTTAATGGCTTTTCACATCTCACATGCATTTAGACAAGCATCAACTGTGGAGTAGATATCATTATCTATCCCTGTGTGAATTATCTGAACAACTTCAACTTCAGCATCCAGTTGTTTCCATATGTATTTTGAAACATTCATATAGGTCTCCATATACCCTTCTGTATGAGTTTCTGAACTACCTTCCAAGACTATAATTGTTTCTTCAACCCATGCGGTTTTTCTAAAACACTTTATGATGATCTTGAAGTAACTACTGCTAAGTTAGAGTTACTACTGCTAAGAAAAACTTAGTGCTGCTCAGTAATCTTAATGAAAATGTGCTAAGTAGTTAGTACGGCTAGTTACTACTGCTAGTGTATATTAGTACTGCTAGTGTAACTTAGTACTACTAGTATATGTTAGTACTGCTAGAGTAAAGTTAGTACTGCTAGAGTAAAGTTAGTACTGCTGATGAAGATTGAAGAAAATATTCTAAGTAGTTACTACTACTTGTACACAGTTAATGCTGCTGGTGTATAAGTTACTGCTGCTAGTGTTCCGAGTTAATGCTACTAGTATAAAGTTAAAACTGCTTAAAGATTAAGACTGCTGAAAGAGTTTCTACTGTCAAGGGATGGATAGTGACATAAGAAAAGATAAAGATTGCTTATGTGATATGTATGAGATAATTTTGTAAAAGATACGTATAAGTTATTTGTTTAGAAGATCATGATAACATAGGAAAATATTATAAGCCAGTTAGGACTCTTTGGTGTATAAAAGGAGGTCCTAGGGCATAGAGTTTGAGGATTGGTAACTTATATATCTTATTTTTGACAAGCTCATTCATCAATTTGTTGTACCTTGAGTATTACGATTAAGTGAATCACCATCCCGTGATGTAAATTTCCTAAACTCCCACTATAGAATGGTTTTTAAGATCTTAAACACTTATAAAGACACCTTAGTTTCAACCTTACAATTGGCTTTCCCACATCTCACATGCATTTAGACCAAGCATCAACTATAGATAAGATAACATATCTATCCCTGTGTGGAATTAGTCAGAAACAACTTTAACTTCAGCATCCAGTTGTTTCCATATGTATTTTAAAACATTCATATAGGTCTCCATATACCCTTCTGTATGAGTTTCTGAACTACCTTCCAAGACTGTAATTGTTTCTTCAACCCATGTGTTAGGATTAAAAGACTTTATGATGATCTTGAAGTAACTACTGCTAAGGTTAGAGTTACTGGTGCTAAGAAAAACTTAGTGCTGCTCAGTAATCATAATGAAAATATGCTAAGTGTTCATTAACTCTAATGAAAAATATGCTAAGTAGTTAGTACTGCTAGTTCATAGTTACTACTGCTAGTGTAACTTACTACTGCTAGTATATGTTAGTACTGCTAGAGTAAAGTTAGTACTGCTGGTGAAGATTGAAGAAAATATTCTAAGTAGTTACTACTGCTTGTACACAGTTAATGCTGCTGGTGTATAAGTTACTACTGCTTGTTAAGAGTTAATGCTGCTGGTACAAAGTTACAACTACTGAAAGATAAAGATTGCTTGAAGATCAAGATTACTTATGAGATAAGGATTGTTATTTATAGAATAGATCTTTGAGAATAATCTAAGTTCTAGGAATATATTGTAAATCGACTAGGACTCCTTGGTGTATAAAAGGAGATCCTAGGGTATAGAGTTTTAGGTATCAAAATGAGTCATTCATAGAATTGTCATAGCTTCAAAGTTTTGTAACCCTAATACTAGGAGAGTATTCGTATTATTTGTGATAATAATATTGGAGCTTTTGTTGTTGAATTGTGTTCATTGTGTTACTGTTTCATTGAAGAATTATTCTTATATTAAAGATTAGATTCCGCATAATCTTTAGTATTATCAAACAAAGTTTCTTAACTAAGTTGTGTTAGATTTATCTAGCATAACTAAACCTTAAACAAGCTTAAGGAATTCGATCATTAGAAGTTATCTGGGATCAACAAGTAGTATCAGAGCTTGTTGCTTTGAGAAACTTTGCTAAGAAAACATGGATCAAGATTTTGCACACATAGTTGTTGCATCAAAAGTACCTATGCTCAAACCAGGTGAGTATGAACTTTGGAGAATGAGGATGGAATAGTACATCCAGATGATTGATTATTCTCTATGAGATGTCATAGAAAATGGTAACTCAGCCCCAAAAACAAAAGTTTCATGAAGGTGTTGAGACTATAATTGCTCCTACAATTGCTTAAGAAAAGGCACAAAGGAGGTTAGAGATGAAGGTAAGAAGCACTCTATTGATGGGCATCCCTAACGAACATCAATTAAAGTTTAACTCCATCAAAGATGCCAAGTCATTGCTACAGGCTATTGAGAAGAGGTTTGGAGGGAATGCTACTACTAAAAAGACTCAAAGAAATCTTCTAAAACAACAGTATGAAAATTTTACTGCATCTAGCTCAAAGGTGTTAGATCAAACCTTTGATAGGCTTCAAAAACTTATCAGTCAATTGGAGATTCATGGTGAAAGTTTCTCACAAGAAAATGTGAATCAGAAGTTCTTAAGAAGTCTGTCACCAGAATGGAACACACATACCATTGTGTAGAGAAACAAGCCTGAGATAGATACACTAAGCTTGGATGATCTTTACAATAACCTAAATATCTATGAACCAGAGGTCAAAGGGACATCAAGCTTAAGCACAAACACAGAAAACGTAGCCTTTGTATCCTCAAACAACACCAGCAGCTCAAATGGAGCAGTTGATACTGCTTGTGCTACAACAATTAGCACTCAAACTACTGCTGTTAACTCAACAATAATTGACAACTTGAGTGATGCTGTCATCTGTTCTTTCTTTGCAAGTCAACCAAACAGTCCACAGCTTAACAATGAGGACTTGCAACAAATTCATCCTGATGATTTAGAAGAGATGGATTTAAGGTGGCAGATGGCTATGTTAACAATGAGGGCAAGGAGATTCTTGAAGAATATAGGAAGGAAGTTTTCTATAAATGGTAATGAGACCATTGGGTTTGATAAGTCCAAGGTGGAGTGTTACAACTGCCATAAGATGGGACATTTTGCAAGGGAGTGCAGGGTTCCAAGGAACCAAGAAAATAGGAATAGAGAGAACACAAGAAGAGTTGTGCCAGTGGAGACAACTACTTTTAATGCTTTGATATCTTGAGATGGTGCTGGATATGATTGGAGTGATCAAGCAAAAGAAGGTCCAACTAACTTTGCACTCATGGCTTACTCTTCTACAAGTTCTAACTCTGAGGTATCTACTGATTCAAATTGTTCATCATCTTGTTTGGAAAATGTCAAAATTCTTAAAGAACAAAATGAATAACTATTAAAAGAATTAAGGACATCTAAGTTAAACACTATTACTTATAAAACAGGTTTAGAGTCTGTAGAAGCAAGACTTCTAGTTTATAAGAAAAATAAGTCTGTTTATGAAGAAGATATCAAGGTCTTAAAATGTGAGATTCATTTAAGAGAAGTAGCCATTACAGAGCTTAGGAGGAAATTAGAACTGGCTCAAAAACAAAAAGATGAAATTCAGCTAACAGTAGAAAATTTTGAGAATTCATCTAAAAGCTTAAGCAAACTATTAGACTGTTAGATAGTTGATAAGTGCAAAATAGGTTTAGGGTATAATATTGTTCCACATCCCTATACAAGAAACTTTATGCCACTCAAAACCTGATTTGTCATTCTCTCATTTAGAAGAGTTTGTAAATGAGCCTATAGTTAGTGAGCCTATAGTTAAAAAGCCTGAAGTTGAGACTAGTGAAGCCAAAACTAATGCAGACAAGCCTAAGGTTGTTAGGAAGACTAATGGTGCTCTAATTACTGAGGAATGGGTGTCTGATAGTGAGGATGAAGATGAGCTAATGCCTAAGATAGAGAAGAAAATTGTTAAACCTAGTTTTGCTAAAATAGAGTTTGTTAAATCTAAAGAGCAAGTAAAATCTCCTAGGAAAACAACTATTAAACAAGGTAATCAAAATAGGCTGAACACACATAGTCCAAGAGGAAATCAAAGAAACTAGAATTACATGATGTCTCAAAGATTAGGGAGTAATTTTGAGATGATTAACAAAGCTTGCTATGAGTGTGGAAGTTTTGATCATCTGCAGTATGATTGTGATAACCATCAGAGACAGTTTAAAAATAAAGAGATGGTAAAACCAGTATGGAACTATACTCAAAGGGTGAATCACCAGAATTTTTCTAAAATAACTCACCCTAGTTCTAAAAGGAACATGGTTCCAAAAGCAGTATTAATGAGGTCAGGCTTAGTATCACTTACTACTGCTAGACCAGTTAATACTGCTCAACCAAGAACAACAGTAAATAGTGTAAGACCTATGACAAATGTTTTTAATAAAGCACATTCAACTGTTAGGAGGCCCATTAACAATAAAACAGCAACTAAAAATAGTAATTTTAATCAGAGGGTTAATAATGTTAAGGATAAAAATGTTAATACTGCTTGGCCAAAAGCAGTAGTTAATGCTGCTAGGCCAAAAGCAGTACTTAATGCTGTTAAGGGAAAACATGTTAATGCTGTTAAGGCCTCAGCTTGTTGGGTTTGGAAACCAAAAACTAAAGTTATAGCCCATGTTTCCAAACACAACAGTGCATCAATTCTATTTAAAAGATTTGATTATATTGATGCACAAGGCATATCCAAGTCAGTGATGGCTTAGGTCCTCAAAAGAAGCTGATTTTCTTACTTATTGTGCAGGGCAATCCACAGATGGATTTACAGGACAAAGGAGTGATTGACAGTAGATGCTCATGGCACATGACAGGGAACATGTCCTATCTTACTGACTTTAAAGAAATTGACGGAGGATGTGTTACCTTTGGAGTAAACTCCAAAGGAGGAAAAATCACAAGCAAAGGTACAAAAGCATGTGATGATGCAGGTAAAGCTAGAATGGAGATAGTACCTGGCAAAGATTACATAATGCTACCATTATGGACTGCTGGTCCATCATTCTCTCAAAGTTTAAAGAGTTCTCCTGATGCTGGATTCAAACCTTCAGGAGATGATGAAAAGAAGGTATTGATCAAGAGAAGGAAGAAAATGTTAACAGCACTAACACTGTTAATGCTGATAGTACAAATGAAGTTAATGTTGTTGGTACAAAAACAAGCATTAAACTTCCAGATGATCCAAATATGCCTGAACTGGACGATATTGTCTATTCAAATGATGATGAAGATGTTGGTGCAGAGGCTGACATGAACAACTTAGATGCATTTATACCTGTCAGTCCTTTTCCAACTACAAGAGTACATAAAGATCATCCAGTTGAACAAATTATTAGAGACTTGAACTCAGCACCTCAAACAAGAAGAATGATAAATAATTTGAAAGAATATGGTTTATTTAGTTTCGCTCAGCAAAGAACAAACCATAAAGACTTTCAAAATTGCTTGTTTGCTTGCTTTTTATCACAAGAATCCAAAAAGGTAATTCATGCATTGAAGGATCCAAGCTGGATAGAGGATATGCAGGAAGAGCTTCTACAATTCAAGTTACAAGAAGTTTGGACTTTGGTGGATTTACCTAATGGAAAAAGAGCCATTGGCACTAAGTGGGTCTTCAGGAATAAAAAGGATGAAAGAGGAATTGTGATTAAAAACAAAACAAGATTGGTTTCTTAAGGGTACACACAAGAAGAAGGGATTGACTATGATAAAGTCTTTGCCCCTGTTGCAAGAATTGAAGCAATTAGGCTATTCTTAGCCTATGCCTTATTTAAAGACTTTATGGTGTACCAGATGGATGTCAAGAGTGATTTTCTTTATGGTAAGATTTAAGAGGAAGTATATGTTTGTCAGCCACTAAGATTTGAAGATCCAGACTTCCCTAACAGAGTATAAAAAGTATAAAAGGCACTTTATGGATTGCATCAAGCTCCTAGAGCATGGTATGAAACCTTGTCCACATATCTGTTCGATAATGGGTTTTAAAGAGGAACAATTGATAAGACTTTGTTTATCAAAAGAGACAAAGGTGATATTCTGTTGGTTCTAGTATATGTTGATGATATCATTTTTGGCTCTAAAAAGAAATCATTATGCACTGAGTTTGAGAAGATGATGCATAAGAAGTTTTAGATGAGTTTTATGGGTGAACTCACATTCTTCTTAGGACTGCAAGTAAAGCATAAGGAAGATGGGATATTTATCAATCAAGACAAGTGTGTGACTGAGATTTTGAAGAAATTTGGTTTTACTGATGTCAAGCCAGCAAGCACGCCCATGGAAACTCAAAAGCCTTTGCTCAAGGATAAAGATGGTGAAGAAGTGGATGTTCATTTATATAGATCAATGATTGGTTCATTGATATCATCAAATAACGTCACATTTTACCATCATTTATCCCATAAATTTTGCCAACTTTTATATAATTATTGCAAGATATTGGTACTTAATCGTTTAAAGTTTATAATTGCAGTAATTCTGGAGTGACTTGTGAAGAAGAAGCTAAAAGGCGCAATTCCAGAGCTAAAACAAAGAAATTTAAAGGAAACTGTCATCAGCTACTATACGCCGTATCCAATAAGGAAGATACGGCGTATCCGCGCTAGCTCATCACAAGATTACACGTAATGATCAATTCCTGATCTGGCGTACCCACTACTTACCTATACACCGTATGCACCAACTGGCCATCAATCAAAGATTGATAGTTAATATGATTGAAGGCAATCAATACTGATTGATTTGATCTTATCGCGAACTCCAAGGAAATCACCCCAATACGCCGTATGCCGTCAAATCTATACGACGTATCAGGCATTTTTTAGAAACTATAAATAGAGGACTCAACTATGAGTTTTCAATGTGCAATATCATATTCTCTATATAGTATACATTAGAGTTCGAATTTTAGAAGTTTAGAAGAGCACCCAAGGTCAAGCATCAACCATAATTTCATAGAAGACATCGTGTAATTCTTACTTTCTTAATCATTCGATTTACAATTGTTTGATCACCTTTGTAATAATGACAATGATTATGGGCTAATACCCTTAGGTATTAGCCATGTTTATGAAGATTATTATGTTTTGATATGGTTTAATTTTGGCTTGTTTAATTAATCATTATTGTTTAATTATGTTTATCGCCTATACTTGTTTATGTGCTTGTACATGTGACCTATCCTTCAACTGGGTCTAGGGCGACTTAACCAGTAACTTAGATGTCGGGATAGCTCTCCATGTTGTGTTTTGTATGCCTGGACCAATAGGATCACAAATGAAACCTTGTCCTTATCCTTTGATTATAAGCTTAGTTGGACCGGCAGGTGACCCAATAATTGTTCAACCGGTATTATTATTATTAATTGGTATTGTATTTTAGTGGTGGACTACCAGTGTATAAAACAACATCAAGCAATAAGTGGGTAAAGTCCCGATGGGCTAGGGTATTAACAGGATAACCACTGCTTTAATTCCCTATGATAGATTATAATTAGACTAAGGATGCTTTATGCGGATGCGTTAATCATGACAGGATTGTTCGTATCTCGATCTTAGGATGAAGAACCGCCTAAGTCTTAAGAATGATATGCCGCCTTGAAATAAACAGCCATTGCACTAATTAAACTATTCAAACATATAATCGGATTGAACATGGTTAATACAGTTTTCTTATATTTGGCTTGTACCGCTCTTTTATCTTCTATTATTTGTCTTTTGTGTTTATTGTGCTTAGAATTGATATATGTCATCATAAACCTATGCTAGTCTTTTAAGCTGAACCCCCCCATTTACCTCTAGTAAATGTGTATAACATAGGTTTAACTAGTAATTAGACTAATCTAGATAGATTAAAATACTGATAGAATAATAGGTTACTCTCGCTCTTAGTGTTCGACACCCTACTTACCGCGAAGCTACATCTTGACCGGGTACACTGCCCGTTAAAGTGTTGTCTTTAGGCTTGTCGGCTAAATATAAATGTAAAACTTGATAATCACTAATTATACATCACACGATGACACATCAAGTTTTTGGCTCCGTTGCCGGGGAGTGATTAGTTCATCTTTATTCTTATTAGTGTTTTCTAACCTTTAACTTGTTTAGTGTAAAATTAATTTAATTCTGATCGCTAATTGTTTAGTTCAATTGTGTGTTTAATTTATCGCATTATTTAATTGTGTCTTGTATAGTATTCTGTTTTGACTGATCACTTGATACGGCGTATCCACCAGTTGGATACGGCGTATCTAACCTTCTATTCAGGACATCGTATTGTTTTTACTGTCTAAACGGCGTATCTGTCCCTAGAACGATTCGGCGTATTCGGTAATCTAAATATGGCGTACTGCTATTCAGCAGACCCATACGGCGTATACTAATCAATAGAATACGGCGTATTCATCGTCTGATACAATAGCGGTTCTTCGCATTTGGTTTTCTAATTTTGTTTTATGTGTTCCCTTCCATAAAAACATATACTACTGATCATTTGTGCTCATTTTCAGGAAAACCGATTGACGAATACTATGGCAACACATGATCTAAATGGAGCTCATAACCCACCATGCCTTGCCAAACCAAATCTTGCTAAAACAAAAACCAACAATAAAATAGAAATCAGCAAGGAGATGCTTATAATGCTACGTGACAATCCCTATAATGGAGCTGAAGCAAATGACGCAATTAACCATATTACTAGATTCCTCAAAATAATAGATCTAGTGAAAATTCAAAATGTTGACCCAGAACAACTACGCATATTTGCATTTCCATACTCTCTTACCGAAAAAGCACGAAGGTGGTGGATAGACGAAGAAAATTACAAGATTGCCTTATGGGTAGAGTTGGTTGACAAATTCTTCTACAAGTACTACCCACTATCCCGTGCTAGTAAATAAAATGATGCTAACGTTAGGGAATGTCATTTAAGATTTATGAATTGGCTGAGCTCAAAATTTAAAAACCCTTGGAAATTGAGCAGTGCAACTAAAAATGTACTTTGGAATTCTTGGGAAAAGGAATACGACAATATTACACTTTTTAATGATGGAGAGTCAAGTGATGACGATTGTGTCAAATCAAACCTTATAAATCACCATGACACAAATCCATTCCTCGATCCCTACCAAACTGCTAAAGACGAGGGTATCCAAAGATACCATTTGAAGTGCAATGATAACAATAGCGGACCAGAAAACTTTGTTCAAAATGATGCACTGCACTCCGACAATAATAACCAAGGAAACAAAGGGATATGTAGAGTAGATAAATTCGAAGTGATCAAGTACTCAATTGGGGACAACGAAGAATTTATGGGAATTCACACGCTTGAACGCGACTCTTAGGCCCAAACTGTTAACGGAATATCCAGCATCTACCTTGATATCTTCCACAAAATAGACGATGGATGGACCGTACACCGCACTACATAGCAAACATGAATGAAGAATAAGAAAGGTCAAACTTAACCACCGGCTGAAACAAAAGTGCTTCCCGAGAGACAACCCGGTTATCATTAAATTATTTGTCTTCCCAGAAATTCCATACGGCTTATCGAACCCCTCTGGATACGGCGTATGCATGTTTGGACGTTATCATTACTATTTAAATTCTAGTAAGTTAATTGTTTTTGCAGGATTACATACGACGTATCCTAGGGTTTGGGATATGGCGTATTGTAACCCTGCATAGTTGTGTGTTTAATTGTTTGCTTGTATTGTAGGTTAGCGAAAGTACGAATTGTACGAACGTCTTCTAACTTTCATACAGGACCTTGCTGAAACGAAATTCAACTTAAAGAGAATACTCTAAAAAATGTCAAAAGTGTTGAACTCTCTCGGGCATTCTGAAGCCCTTTTCAACACATTTTTTTCTCAACACACTCATAAAGGAGAACCATCTGGAGCAAACTATCAGGGGAGTTTCCTCGTTCTAATTCTTTTCCCTTATTATTCAATTGTTTTATATACAACGAGGATGTTGTATAATTTAAGTGGGGGATGTATAATTAGAACATACTTGTCCTTATTTTCACATATAAAATGCTAACATGCTTAAAAATGGATCAAATTAAAAAAAATTAGCACGACTTTTTGTGAAAAATCACTAGTTACATTACTTGGCGCACTATAACCCTTAATGCCAATTTGTGAGAATTAAACCTACCCGTTTCCAATTGCTTACTTAAAATTCCACAAAAATATGTGTGTGCCGGTGATGTAGTGGACTTTAGAACTTGGCCTGGTTTATCACTCGAGAACTCAATAATGAGTATTATGGATTTAGATGGAGTAACATGCTTGAA
This sequence comes from Tanacetum coccineum, assembly GCA_026074375.1. NCBI lineage: Eukaryota > Viridiplantae > Streptophyta > Magnoliopsida > Asterales > Asteraceae > Tanacetum > Tanacetum coccineum. The sequence continues at coordinate 676 of BQNB010022813.1, read as the reverse complement.
CGGTAGATTTCTAGGATTAAACCAAAAAGCCTACATGTCATAATATTAACTAACTACACTGGTTAGTTAACCCCCATGTAACCCTTTTACTTACTCTCACTTTTAGAGTAAAGATACCCTTAGAACAACCTGCTGAGCCATTCCTTTCTTTTTCCTACACCAAAAAAAATATTATTTCGTTTCACCTTTACACCTTAGCCTACCGTGTAGATTAAAGCCTATTTTAATTAAAGTTGCTAGTTGCTTTCGTGTAAGGTCTTGTAATTCCTGTGTCAGAGTGGAATTTCTCTTTATCTATAAAGGTTGGGAAAATTACACAATGCAATGGGGATAGTTTGTAGCTCGTGTATTTTGCTACTTTCGCAATTATGAGTTATGTCCGAAGAAGAAAAGTTAAAAAGAAAAATCAAGCCGGACAAATGATGATAGTGAAGACGATGAATTATACCGAGATTTATGATGTATTATTAGCAAGCAAAAAAAAGAAAAAAAAGAAAAAAAAGAGATGAGATAGTCTGTTCATTAAGCTTATACCGAAAGATTATTTGAAAGGATCGATTATTCGTTGATACGTACAAAAATCAACGATGTAAGGTATTGTAAAAAGTGGCCGATATCACTACTTATTTTGTAAAAGTATGTAAAGTTCGGGATGTAAGGGAAGTTGACCATTATG
>BQNB010022812.1:0-62560 GCA_026074375.1 Tanacetum coccineum | reverse complement strand
TATCAAATGAGCTCAAGTGTTCATATTTTGATATAAAATGAACAAAACCAATGAATGAATGACTTTTGACAAGTCCTTAACTGAATTTGAGCTTATTAACAAGAATAAGCTCAAATGAGCTTATTGAGAGCTTATTGGATAAAATTAGCTTAAAATTGAAAACAAAGAACACTTAAACTTGAAAACTGAAATGATATTACTCAAATGATGGAGTACAAACTGAAAGAAAGAGAGTACAAGTGCTTAAAGCTAATTGCTAAAAAACTTGAGAAAAATGCTTAAAAATACGAAAAAAAATTACAAACTGAAATTAAAACTTGCTGCCTTTGTTCTTCTGTCTTCTTCTTCTTTTATAGCTGAGTCCTTGTGTTAGTTGTGTGAGAGGGGGAAAGCAAACACATCCTAGCCCTTCAATCTCATCAAAAATCAATCTTGGTCGTCGAAAGATGCTTGGGGAGATGTGGGATTGCCAACTTGGCAATCTCACAGCTGGGAAAGTTAGTGGAGGAGGGGGGAGGTGAGTACCCATGGTGGTGGAGAAGAAACACAGGGTAAAAACGGGGTTTTACACCCGTGAGTTGTGTTTGGGGGGAAGACAAGGGCGGGAAAATTGGTTTGAGTTATAACAGGGTGAAAGTTTGGTAATTTGGCAAAGTTGGCCCCTCATAGTTATGTCTTCTATTTCACCGTAGGTCCTTGTGGTTATGTAACTTTGGGGACTTGGCAAAACAAGTCCCCAAGAGTTATAAGACAAGTTGCACCACAAGTCCTTGGTGTATACAAGTGTGGGGAGTTGGCAGTTTTGCCCTTCCACTTGTTACTTTGCTCAATTGGCAATATGGCCCTTCTCTTCTTTTTTCCTCTTTTCTTCTTCACATATAAGTTTAGGGATTTACAAGTTCAGTCCCTAAACTTATATTTCTTTGACTTTTGACCTCGGGGTTGACTAGGGTTGACTTTGACCTTGACCAGTTGACTTTTCTGTTGACTTTTTGACTTGATTGACTTTTCGGCTTCGATTTGGCTTTGTCTTTCACAGTCTTTTCCATTCCGAGTCCGGTTTTGTCGTTTTGGCTTTGTTTTTCGTCCTTTTCTTAGTTATCCGTTCATGCACAATACAATTAGCAAAACAAGCATATATTTGGCATTTTAAGTCCGTTTTTGGTTATTTTAGCTCGTTTTTAAAGGTAAAAGGTATGTGTAATTAAGCACATACCAAATACCCATACTAAGGTATTGCCGTGTCCTCACGCAATGTTATGAAGTAGACATTTACGAAAACCAAGAATCTCACTCCCCCTTGTCTAATAACCTTGAAAGGTAGCAAAGTGTTTGTCAAGGGAAACTAAAGAATCAAAAGCTTCGACAAGTCCCGTTTTCACCATTTTTTATTTGTACACTAACTATCCCTAATATTTTTGGGTTTTTCTTTTTTCTTTTCTCGACTTCCTGTTTGACTTCCTTTATTTTATCAACATTGGGATCATAGACATGGAGAATGAACATAGTCATAATCTACGGATGTCCTGACAGATAAATTAATTCGTACACGATTTTTCACTATGTTCCAAAAAGCAATTAAAACTCAGTTCATTTGTTCCAATATATGTCTAAATGCTAAGCACTATACTTATGACTTGTGAACTTAACTCCAAAACATGATTATATGATTTATTTGTGTGTACTCTTTTCATCTCTTAACATAGTATCAACTGTATTTCCATAGTCGTGATTCGATGTGAATCTTGACTCAAGCAACATCTTGTTAGGACATTGTAACTTGATTTTAAAGAACGTGATTTTAACTGTAGTATTTTTGGCAATATCTTTTTTCAATTTAACCATATAGTCTCTTAATGCTAGAATGCGTTGCTTGTTTGAACACCTACATAGACCTCGCTCCCTAGTAGGATATCCAACCAACGACCGATGTTCTTAGTTGCGAAACCTACCCCCGTTGCTTGCGTAGTGGGGAATCACATCAACACCTTCATCCTACACTTTGGCTAAGGATAAGTGTCTTAGTTGAACCCTCAACCTCGTGGTTAGCGGAGTGGAGATATCACGAAACTATCTTTTACTTGCTCCTTATATATCAATTGTTTGCTTCATATTTTTGCATAATTTCAATATTCATGCATTTTTGCATTCATCCTTATTCAAGGCTTCTTTGGCATTTTTAAACTTTTCGAATTATTACGAACAGAAATATATCTCCTTTAAATGATTAGTTACAAATTTGAAGCTTTTTCTAAAAACATCGATTGATTTAGTTGAATTGAATTGAGCACGTATGATTAGGCGGATTAGAAGCTAATGGGAGAAAAAGCCACAAGTTACTCATATAAGTTTTTGAAGAATCTTGCTCGGCACATAAACTTATATTTAACTCTATCACTTCTTGTTCTTCACCTTATCAAAATTCGAAGCAATCGAATTCGTGAAAGCTTAGCCTACAAGTGGTAAGTTGAGGAACTAGCTAGGGCTCAACACGCCCGGATGAGTCAAAAATTATTCTCATTCTACCCATTAGGAAAGTCAAAACTGTGACAAAACACTTATTTTATTTTTGAAAATTTTTGAAAATTTTCAATTTTTTTTTTGAATATTTTTGCAAAAATTTGGTGGTAAAACGGGATTGCGTGATAACAACAGCTGCAGGCAAAAATCAAATCGAAGATCCCCCCATACTAGAACTAAACATCGTCCTCGATGTTTCAAAGGGGTTCCTACATACAAGCTTAAGGCCGTTATGATGTGGTGCCAAACAGTAAAAACGTTAGTCGATTAGATTTGCGATACTTGGATTCCCAAATGAAGCTGAGGATGTGAACTCATGTAGATAATGCAAGTAATAGAGTCTTCACAATCTGGGAATCCTAAAACATACAATACAATGCACACAAAACATGGGACAAAACCGGTAATGGAAATGAAGCCTTCTCACTAAACAAACACTTATTTATTACTACTTCTGATAGCATGGGGTGCCTCCCCGAAGCGCTTGTTTAGGGTTCCCGACGGCTGACCCGTCCCCCAAATTTATTGTCCATGGGGAAACGTTTGGAGATAGGGACAACCTCGTTTGGTACGTCCCTTCCAAAGTAGTGTTTTATACGATGACCATTCACTTTAAAGTTGGGCCCGGAGTTTTGAGATAACTCGACGGAGCCATATGGAAAAACTTGGACAATGGTGATGGTCGGACAACGGGATTTCAATTTGCCCGAGAAATTCTTCAGTCTAGAATTGAAGTGGAGGAACGATCAACAACGTTGAACGCGGTTTTTGATCTTTGCACATCGTGTTCCTCTTGGTCTTTTCTTTATTGATCAAAGAGTATTTCGTAGGCTTGATCACGAAGTTCATTTAGTTCATTCAGTTGAACTTTCCGTGATCACCGCAATATGAACTTAAATTTGTATGCTTGAGCGGCCAGTAGGCTTTATGCTCTACTCGATCGGTAGATGACATGCCTTCCGTTTACACTAGCTTTTATGGAGTACACCCCGATGGTGTTTTGTAAGCTGTGCGAAGGCCCATAAAGCATCATCTATTTGTCGACCAGGAGGCACGATTTTTTTCCTACGGTTTCTATCAAGAATAGCTTTTAAACCACGATTTGACACCTCAACTTGCCCACTTGTTTGTGGTGATACGCACGGTGGAGAAGACGATGAGTGACTACCGTTCTTATGCATGACCTTTGTAACTGGTCATTGCAAAAAGTCGATGTTCCGCCGATCACTTATGATAGCCCGGGGTGCACCAAATCGAGAAAAGAGAGTTTTTAAAAATTTAGCAAACAACTCGGCATCATTGGTGGGGAGCGCTTTTGCTTCAACCCATTTTGACAAGTAGTCAACAGCCACGAGTATGTACTTGTTCCCTCTTGAAGCGGGAAACGGCCCCATAAAATCAATGCCACCAGATGTCAAGGATTTCGCTAAAATTGGATGGAGTTTTGTGGCATCTATCCCGCTGCGTAAATTTTTCCTGGTCGTTGACAATTGTCAAAAAACGGGTGACAAAGTCGAGGGCATTTTGTAGATGGTGGCCTTAGAATCCTGAATCGAAGATTTTCCTTGCTGTGTAATTGGCACCATAGTGTCCATAGTGGGTCCATGTGGGCAAGCTTTTGGAGAATGTCTAAAGGCTTCTTGCCCAGAAAAACAACAACGTCTTATCACCTGATCAGAACAGATCTTAAACAGGATAGGGATCATACAGAAATAATGCTTGACTATCTTTGAAGAATTTATTTTTTTGTTTGATGTCATTCCTTGATAACGAATTTCCCCGCCAGGTAGTTTGCAAAAAATCGCTAACCATGGTGTACTTTGTTCTTGAAGAGCAATAGATCCAAGGGTTTTGAGAGGAAATGCTTCATTTATTTCTTTGTTTCTTGAGTTTTGTCTGATGCGGATTTTCAAGTCTGGTTAGTTGATCGGCGGCGAGATTTCTCAGCTCCTTTTTTGTCTCAAAGTTCAATATCAAATTCTTGGTGCAATAAGATCCACCGCATGAGTCTTGCCTTAGCATCTTTCTTGGCAAAGAGATACTTGCTGGCAGATTGGTCAGGTATACTCTATGCTTTTGGCCATAACAAGTATGAACGGAATTTCTCAAAGGCATACACTACGGCAAGTAATTCCTTTTCAGTAGTAGTGTAATGAGTTTGAGCCTCGTTCATAGTCTTGCTAGCATAGTGTATAGGTTGAAAATGCTTGTTTTTTCTTTGCCCGAGGACTGCCCCAATTGCGAAGTCGCTAGCATCGCACATCAGTTCAAAAGGCAAGTCCCAGTCGGGAGCAATTAAGATCGGAGTAAGGGGGGGGGGGCTCAGTCATTTCTTTGAGTGTATTAAAGGTATCGGATACACTATTCAGAGGAAGAAAAATGGAGTCTCTTTTTCAAGCAAGTGAGTCATAGGACGGGCAATTTTTGAGAAGTCCTGAATGAATCGTCGGTAAAAACCGGCGTGCCCAAGGAAAATAGGGACCCTTTGACAGAAGTCGGCATGAGGGAGTTTACGCTATTACTTCGACTTTAGCTCTTTCAACCTCAAGTCCCACTTAGAAAATTTTGTGTTCCGAGAACAATGCCTTCCTTTACCATGAAATGGCTCTTTTCCCAGTTTAAAGACAAATTGGTGTCTTCACACCGCTTCAACATCTTTTCTAAATGGGATAGGCACGTAGAGAAAGAGTCCCCAAAGACCGAAAAGTCATCCATAAATACTTCCATCGTTTTTTCAATCATATCGTGGAAGATTGCCATCATACATCTTTGGAACGTGCCAGGAGCATTGCATAGCCCAAAAGGCATGCGACGATAGGCAAATGTTCCGTATGGGCATGTGAATGTTGTCTTTTCTTGATCTTTTGGGTCAATTGGGATCTGAAAATAACCCGAGAAGCCATCGAGGAAACAGTAGTATTCGTTTCCTGCTAGTCTTTCGAGCATTTGGTCCATGAAAGGCAATGGGAAGTGGTCTTTTCGGGTGGCTTCATTAAGTTTTCTGTAATCAATACATACTCGCCATCCCGTGACCAATCGAGTAGGAATTAGTTCATTCTCTTCATTTGTGATGACGGTCATACCTCCTTTCTTAGGTACACAGTGTACCGGGCTCACCCAAGGGCTGTCAGAGATGGGGTAAATCAATCCAGCGTCAAGGAGTTTTTCAACCTCCTTCTTGATAACGTCGTGGATTTTCACAGATGGTTCGTAGTCCTCTTCCATTAGAATTTTGTGAGTACAAAATTCTGGGTTAACACCCTTTATATCGGAGAGTTTCCAAGCGATGGCTCGCTTGTGGGACTTGAGAACCTTGAGAAGAGCTGCCTTTTCCTCATCTTTTAAGTCTTTAGCAATTATGACAGGCAACTTATCGTCGCCTTCCAAAAATGCGTATTCAAGATGGGGTGGCAGTTCCTTGAGTTCAACCTCGGGAGGTTCATCAACGGAAGATTTAGCTTCACAGAGTTTGAGTTCTTTCCTAACTCCAGGCAGATATTGTTCTTGATTTGGGAGGGGGGGTGGTGGTTCACTGTTCAAAATTGCTTCTAGAAGCAGGATGTCCCCCTCAGGATCCTGATAAGTTGGATCAACTTCAGATGAAGTTGGATCATCTTCTAGAGCAAGAAACGAATCTGCTTCTTCAAATAAAAGAAAATCACTGTCCCCAAAAGGAGTGAGAGTTGGAGAAGCAGTAGAAACAATAGGCTCAGAATATGGAGTGGGATTGCCACTCGCGATCACGTTTGAAAATCCTAGGACCTCTTGAGAATACTCATCACAAGCCATATCGATGACGTCGATTTTGTTTACCGTCTTTATGGTTTTAATCAGCTGTGTATCCTGAAGTTTGGTCTCAGACTTGAATGTGATGGCTTCCTTGCCAACCGAGGGTAATATACACCTTCATAAACATCTATCCAGCATGACTCAATTTTCAAGAAACATCGCCGAGATTAATAGGTACTCGGGGGTCTGGTATCAAAATCAACAATACGAGTCAGCTGGAAAATTGGATTGTCCCACCATTTACAAGACATTCTTCAAGCTGTATTATCCGATCTGTTTAGTGTATTCGAACGGTCAGCTAGTTCTAATGTCATGCAAGTCGGGGTCAATTCAAGGATGTGATAGATTGTTCCATTACAGAGTAAGGCATGAGATTAATGATCGCACCAGATGGCCAATGCGTTGACATGTAGTAATCCCCGTAATTTACTTAGGAATCAGAAATTCCGGCCCAGGGTCTCCATGTTTCTTTGTAACTTGATGAGGATGACCGTGATAACAGTTTCTCATACAAGGAGTCCTTGCCAATTCGCTCAATTTTTCTTTGTTTCCAATCAAGGTTTTTAAAGTCGAAGCAAATTTAGGCATGAGCATCAAGGCATCGGTAAAGCTAATCTCGAAACTTAAATCTCTAAAGATTTCGTAGAATTTCTCGATTTGATCGTTAGCTTTTTCCTTGCGCTTTTCATCATTTCTTCGTGATGGAAATGGAATTGATGCTTTAGGAACTGGAGTAACAAAACAAGGAGCAACAACATGGAGCAACACTTTGGGCTCCAGAGTTTTGCGATTACAAGCACTGAATTTGAAAACAAGAGGTTGGGACTTCTTCGGTGCTTCCGTTATTAGAGGATGGCTTCGTGTCCTCTTTGTCACCTCGGTGTCATGATTGATGCTTTCGGGTCCTTGGATGTTAACACACTTAGGGTAGTGATACCTTTTAAATCTTACTTTGGGTCGGTATCAGAGTTACCAGACGCTTCCAGAAAACGGAAGTAGAAGCTGTATTAAAGGCTGTAACAAATTTTGTGAAAGCATGTCGGTCAAATTTGCCATTTGGGATTGCAGGTTTGACCTTGGTTTTGATGTTTATCACACTGCATCATTGGCTGTGAACATATCTTTCAAAATCTGTTTTTTGACACACCGTGTGTCTGAGGAGCAGGTCCTTGATGAGCTTACTGGATTGATTAACTAACTGGTGATGAACCGGAGGTCGATATATCTGTCTTGGTTGAAAATGGCTTTCCTCTGTTTTGATTGAAGTTATTTCCTCTGATTGAAATTGTTTTGTATTTTTTGCATGAGGATTCTGAACTGGAGGAAAAAACATGGTGGTCGAATTTGATTCAGGACATCGGGGTCGATAACCAGAATTAGCTTGGTTGAAATTGGCATAGCAGCAGCTGGGGACACATTCTCTTGGATATATGTCATGGTAATTGTGCTGTTAATGGTGGATAGTTTGATAGAATGCCTCCCCACACAAAATAAGTTACACAAACTTGTTCAACAGCTTTTACGGGGGGCGGAAAGCTGGGGTATGTTCTTTTCTGTCGAGAAGTAATGCCCGAACATGTCCTTGGTTTCGCAACATCAAATGAGACTTGCTTGGGTGGAAGAGCTTGTACTCATTTTAGCTTACAATAACTTGTGTTTCTGATTGAACGTACCTTAGACTTGCTCTCGAATGATTTTAAAACACTCTCGGGGGCTATTTGTCTAAGAGTTAACACCGGCAGCTGAGTTCAATGAATCGTGATCATTTGAATTTAGGGCTTATAGAATGGTATCGGTTGATGGCAATTCTGAAAACCTCGTGATGAGGGCATCCCCTTAAAAGATCATTGAAACGATCCCAAGCCTCATAAAACGTTTCATCAAATTTTTGCTGAAATCTCGTGATTTCATTTCTGAGATTTGTCGTTTTAGAGGGAGGGAAGAATTTGTTAATAAATTTCGAAACAAGATCATCCCATGTTTCAATAGACCGAGGGGGTTCTTTTTCTAGCCATATCTGGGCTGCCCCTTCGAGAGAAAACAGGAAAAGCATAAGTTAACCGCGTCATTTGGTACGTTAAGAATCTTCATTGTAGCAAGTGACTTTGTTGAAATACGGTGTGAGCATGTGGGTCTTCTTATCATTTCTCAAACAAAATTGCTGTTTTGGGACAAGATTCAGGAGACCTTGCTTGATCTCAAAGTTATGCGCGGTGATTTCGGAATAAACTATCGCATCCTGAACCCTCGGTGGGTGCTTCGAGCAATTGCGCCTAGTTGATTATCAGCCAATCGTAAAACTATGGAGTATTATCAGGTTCTTAAGATTAGATGATTCAACACAGAAGTTTTTCGGACTTGTGGTTGTCGACGTCTACGGCTTGAGAACGAGTCGTGCATGCACAAATTAGAAATATAAAAGAAAATCTTACATAATTTTTTTCTTTGTTTTCAAAGATTTATTTACAATTGATTTTAACGGTCATGAGATAAAGTCAACTTAAACCCAATATAATCTTATTCACCTTCTCGGTATCTCTCAAAAGATAACTCACAAGGTGAGCGGTGGAGTAGGAATAGCGCGATGCTTATTTCTCCTTTCGGGTCCATTGTTCCTAGGAACAACCCTCCTTATACCCACTTTATAGTTTATTCCTTTGTTTTTTTTGTTTTAATTTTCAAGGTGAGCAGTACGTCGTAAGAGTACTCAAAAGGCAAGTTTTAATTCTTTTGTTCGAGTTGGGAACCAACCAAGTTCCACGGTAGTTTTATGGAATACCTCAGTTGAGAATATTATATTTTGGTGTTTTACCAATTTGTGAATTTTTATTTCTTTTTTATGGACAATGTTTTTATGTTTTTGGTTTTTTCTTTTGGTTTTTTTTATCTGATAATTATACTAAAAGAAATGAAAAATATTTTTGTACTTTTTTATATTTTTTTATAAAATAAAATATTCACAATTTCAAAAACAATTGTCAAAACGTAAAGATAGTGGATTCTCTGCCTCCGGCAACGGCGCCAAAAATTGATTGGTGGTTTTCACACTATATATATATATATATATATAATATAATAAAATATAAAATATATATATAAGTCTAAAAATCAACAAGATCAATAAAACCGAGAAGTAGTATAGAGTGTTCCCGGGTCGTTTATCCCCAACGAGGCTGGACTGGAGAATCGATACAGTCGAAGATTTGAGTTTGAAGGAAGGAATTGATTTGAGAGATTGAAAAAGTCAAATTAAACAATAACAAACAAAAACGTTTAAGAAAATCCTAAAAATTACTAAATTAAGCTGAAAAACGGGAGCACGAATCCCGAACAAAGGGGGAAAAACCTAAAATCTTTAAAAATAACCCTACGAAGAAATTTTCACTTCTAAACTACTCTACGGGACAAATAACGAAGAATGAAAAAGACTAGACCGAAAACGGAGTTCGTTTGACCCAAAAACGAGTCAAGACAAAAAACCGCACCCGGACCGTTCTTTAAAAAATGAAAAGTTGTAAAAATGATCCTACGAAAACTTTTAAATTTTTCCTACAAACTATATGACAAAATAAAATTTTCTAAAAAAGAAAAATATTTTTTTGATAATTTTTGTATTTTTTATGAATTTTTAAAAGTTTTAACTAAATTAAATTATAAAAAATACTAAATGATTACGAAAAATTCTGAAAATTTTGTGAAAAATACTAGACACTCTAACAATCCTAGGAAAAATAAGAAACACAAAGTTGGCTAAGAAATAAGCCCCGAAGGAAGATGACAAAACCTAATTGTCCAAAAAACAAAGAAGGTTAAATCCAATAGCAGAACGTTGTTAAGAAAGAAATTGTTAAATCTTGGATACGGTATTATTTATCAATTGCCGCTTAGTCTTTGGGGTTTAGTCTTTTCATGTGTACCAAAGAAAGGCGGTATTCAGCTAGTCACAAACAAAAATGACGAAACTTTGTCCAACAAGGACCGTTTACGGGTTGGTGAGTATACATCGATTATCGTACACTTAATTGAAGCGACGTAAACGACCATTTCCATTGCCGTTTATGGATCAAATGTTAGAAAGACTCGCAGGAAATAAATATTTCTGTTTCCTTGATGGTTTTTTGGATTATTTCCAAAATACCTATCGTTCCTATGGATCAAGAAAAAAAACATTCCATGTCCCTGCGGACCTCCGCTTATAGCGCAAATGCCTTTTGGATTCTGTACTGCTCCGTCTACTTCCACACTCGGTGCGTTTTTAGGATCCCCGTTTTGCGTTTTTAGTTTAAAATAGTTTTGCCTTAATTATTTTTAAGTGTTTGCATTAATTTTCCCATGGTTTTAGAAAACCAATCAAAATCTTGTTCCTTTCAAGCATCGATTATCAAACTGACTCTCGACTTTCAATTGCATTCCCCGTTCGGGATAACGACCCGGGAATCATACTTCCGGATTTTTTACATTGAGATTTTTGATTCTTATTATATATTTATTATATTTAATATATATAAAGGGTTGCAGTTTCTCATTGTCAACTGGGAAGTTGACCGTTACGGGAACGCCAACTTAGGTTGTTGTTTTTTATCGATGATCAAGACGTTGTAAATAATCGTGTCTTTATCATGGTAACGGTCGGGAAAAAGTGTCTAGCAACTTGTATCTTAGTCTTAATCTATTTGTTTCCGGATTTTTATTTAACAACAATTTACTTTCCTCTCACCTAATAATTAGCCGCTGGTTTTACGCAAATGAGGACTTGTTCGAGCGTGCATGTCTATTCCGTCGTTACGGCCATGTATGCATGTCTTAGCTGCCTCATTAGTTTATGACTTTTGGTGAAAGTAGAAGGTTCCTACCCTATATCATTCTTCATCCTAGCCGTTGGTTAAATTCGAATGGGGATGTGATCGAACACACATGTCTATTCCGTCGTTACGGCCATGTATGTGTGCTTCATCTATCTTGTTGGAGTGGTACTTCTGGTGAAAGATTGTAGAATGATCAACCGTAAGCCTTTCCATACAAAAATCCATATTTACCTTTATAAACTTGTTACTCCTTGGCTTTAGTGGTGGAGATGTGTATCCTTGACAAGCTTATGATAGAATACTCGTCACGACCGAGCAATTCAGTGAATTAGTTACATGTTACCACATAGATTAGTTGAGTGATTTGAGTGTTTTCATCTTCTTATTTCATGAGGTGTTTGGTTGTGTACTTGTAATGGATAAAATAAATGCTTTAACGGAAAATATCCTTAGAGATACATTTTTATAAACTTCAAAAGGCTACTTGAGGACAAGTGGGGGGATATTTGATGACATCAAATAACGTCTATTTTATAGCATCATTTATCCCATGTTATTAACCTATTTTGTATAGTTATTGCAAAGAATTGTTACTTAATCATTTATATTTGAGAATTGCAGTAATTATGGAGTACTTGGTGAATATTAGCAAAAGGCACGTGATTCGTTGTATAGCATACACTTATATAGCAACCCTAATACAGATCCTAACCGAATGCCCTTGACCAAGGCAAAAGGTCAAATTCCACAAAAGGATAAAATACACAAGATAGAATCAATGATAAAAAGATTCCGGAAGAGATATTCCCGGGTCGTATGTCCCAACGAGGCTGCAATTGAAAGTAATCCTGGTTTGATGAGAAATTGAATGATGGAGAATATTTAGATATGATGGAAACACTGATATAATTACAACTAAAATTAATTAAATAAAACCTAATTTAATCTACGGGAAACAGATATAGGAAATGGGGATCTTAAAAACTACGGGAAACAAAATTAGTTATAGGGAAATCCTAAAATTAAATCTATACTAAAATACGGGGAACAGAATCAGGTATCGGGAAACCTAAATACTAAAAATTAAGAAAATAAATGCTAAATTAAATTAAAAATCAAAATTAAATTCTAATTAACTTAATTTGAAAAATAAAGAAAACTAGAACTAAAACGGAGGTCGTTTGAATGCTAAACGAAAAGAAACGGTAAAACGCACTCGGTAAAACGGGTCTAAGACTGAATTTTATAAAAAATTAAACCTATACTAAATGTTATATTTTTCCTAGACACTAAATGACAAAAGAAAATTTTATAAAAAAGAAAAATATTTTTTTATTAATTTTTGAATTTTTTATGATTTTTCTAAGATTTAATGAATTAACAAAAATAAACTTTTTCTAAAAATTAACACTAAAATTTTTCTTTTATTTTTCAAAAATACTAGATTTAAAATGAAAATTAATGCAAAAAGAATTTTAATTTTTCAACTATTTTTCTATTTTTTATGATTTTTATAAGAAAAAGTAATAACTAAAATCTATTTTAATTGCTAGAAAATACAAATTTAACTGGAAAAATATAGAAAAATGGTTTTAATATGCTAAAATGGTGCAGAAAATTAATAGAAACAAAAGCCCTAATTTTTAAAAGCTAATTATCACCTAATTTGATTTATTAAAACTAAACCCTAAATTTTATAAAACTAAAAACTAAAAATTAAATCTATTTTATTTATTTAAGAAGGACAGGGTAGAAATGGTAAAAAGGGAAAGAATAGGGTAGGCGGGTGAACTATAGAAAATTTACACTTCAGTTAAAACGAATAACCCTGAACTTTAAGAAAAGTACGAAACAGACCCTACGATTGTGGCTTATTTAGCTTATTGAAAAAGTGGCATTCAGCCAAAACTCAAAACTACAAAGTTACTAAGGGGCTTATTTCTAACAACTTTAATAAAAGCACTTTGGACTTTTAACGAAGGAATAAGCTAGAAAATAAGCAAATAGATTGCTGTTTCCCTGTTACAGAAAGTGCTATTTGACAAGCTTTTTAGGATTTTTGCTTATTTTGAGCTTAATACTTGATAAAACTTGAAACTAAAAGATGCTATTTAATGCCTAAGATGTGTACTAAATGGATTTAAGCTAAAATTTACCTATGCTTAACAAAACTAGAAAGAAAATTAAGATGAAAAAGTGCAAGTTTTGACTTAAACTGTTTTGAGCTTTTTTCACATAAGCTAAGAAGCTTATTTTTGGACCTTAAGTGCTGAGATTTAGGAAATAAGCTACTCTAGTAGTCTAAATTCTACTTAGGTAAAAGGATTTATAAAACTTTACAAGGAAATGAGAAAATTCAAAGTGAAAAATGGCAAAAATTATGCTAAAATGAAATGCACTTGCTGGTGCAATTGGTGTTGCTGATACAATTGGCTTTGCACAAAGATTTAAGCTAGAATTTTGAGTTTAACACTTTACTCAATGATCCTAAGTGTGCTAAGAACAACCTTGGCCTCTAAAATACATTTATTATCCTAAAATCTAAAAGTCTATTGACTGAAATATGCCCTGGTGCAAAAATAAGGTTTATAAGCTCTAAATTTTTGCAATTTAACAATGTAACTCTCAAAACCTTTGTAAAAACTTATTAAATGACTAAACTCAACTGAATGTAAAGTTTTAACAAAATGCTTTTGACTTTTTGAGGCAAATAAAGACTAATCCAAACACACCTTTAGAAAAACTGTCAAAGCTACTTTGTACTTAAAAACTCTTTTCAAGCTTATATTCCTAAAAACTTTTTATCTGCTTCTACTAATATTAAACTAATGAAGCTATTTGAGCTGTAAAATTAGTAGCTTATTAGGAAAAATAAGCTACTTACTCTACTAGGGTTTAACTACTATTATGACAGAATTGGAAAATTAAGTGAGATTTCTTCAACTAACTTTTATGAAACCTAAAAACAGCTAACTACACAACTTAAACAACATGATTATGTAAGTTTAAACAGAATTGATGGCTTAAAAACTTATTTTTACACTAAAAGTTGTGATTTGAATGGTCTAATAAACCCCACACACTCAGCCAAAGTTGGCTGAGTGTTTGTGACCCATACCAAACCAAATTTGACCCATTTTAAGACTAAACCAAACACTCCCTTAATATATAAAATTGGCTTCTTTTTAGCTTTTTAAAAGAAATGAAGGGGTAAAACAAGTTTATAAGCTGAGCTTAACAACTTTTACACGTTTTTTATATAAGTTTAAACAGATTCAAAGTCTTAAATAAGACTTTGCACTTTTGACAATGGCAATTTCACAAAAAAAACTCTTAACTTGTATTAAAGCTGGAAATATTACAACATAAACTTAAAAATAAACTGAATACAACATTTTCAAAGTAAACTTAACTATTTTTATACTAAGGAAAGTAAAAACAGGGGTGTGGTCTTCGGCTTGGTCTTCTTTTCTTTTATAGAAGTCCAAACTCTTCTCTTGGTCTTGGGATGTGTTTGCTGTGAGAGTAGGAAGTTTCCCAAGCAATCCTAGCCTTCCATTGGCCTTACAACATTCTCAGCCATTGATGGGGTCTTCGGGTTGAGTGGGATTGCCAAGTGGAAAAGTTATAGGGGTATTGGGTTGTGGGAAATGGTATGGGGAGAGCAGGGAAGTGTACTAGGGGAGGTGGGACGAGCTAGAAACCATGGGAGAGGCGGTTTGGGTTTTGGCGGTAAACGGGTTGAGGTACAGAGTTGGGTGTAACGGTTTAAAGAGAAGTATGGGGAAGAGGCAAAACTGGCCCTCCATTTTTCATTCTATTTTCATTTTATTTAAGCCGAGTTTTAGTTATAAACTAGTTTGGAAAGTGACGCATTTGGTCCCTGTGGTTTTATAACAAAAGAATGATTAAAGGAGTTTTGGTAAATTGCAAAAATGGCCCTTGCCTTTAAACATAATAAAAGAATTGCCATTTGGCAGTTTTAGTCCCTCCATCTTTCACCATTTTTCTTTTATAAAACACTTTAAAAAAATGACAGTTCTAGTCCCTAAGGTTTATAAAAATTGTTTCTGGGCCAGTAATGGGCTTGGGTTTGTGTATTGGGCCCAATTGGGTGTGTGGGCTTGTATTGGGCCCAATTGAGTGTGTCTGGGCCCAATAAGGTTTAGGCTTATGTTATTGGGCTTTTTAAGGCCCAATAAGGTTATGAAGTGGGTTTTGTGTGTACAATGGCTGAGATTGGCTGTAACTGGGCTAGGATTGGGCCTTCAAAGTCTTCACAGTCTTTGTCAATTGCACACAAATGGGCTGTTGAAATTGATTGAGGGCCCATTTGGTCTTCACAGTCTTCATAGTTATACTATTGGGCTTTCCCGGCCCATCAGATGGGTTAAGATTGCATCCAATAGTATTCTTCAGTTCCGGCTCCGGTTTGACTGCTGATTCTTCTGTATTGACTCTGACTTTGGCATTTTTGGACTTTGGCCTTGATTTTGCACAGTCTTTTCCATTCCATGCTCAGTTTTGTCATTTTGGCTTGGTTTTCTGTCTTTTTGTTGATATCCACTTCCTGCACAATACAAATGCAAAACAAACATATATTTGGCAGTTTTTGTCTGTTTTTGGTCATTTAAGCTCGTTTTTAGAGGTAAAAGATATGTGTAATTAAGCACTTATCAGTACCGGCGGTTGGAGATGGAACGGCGGTTGCATGGTGGCTGTTATGGGGTGGGTGGCGACGGAGGGTGGAGCCACGGTGGAGAGGGGTATAGAAGTGGTGGTGTGGTGTGGTGGCAGCGGTTGTTGCCGTGTATGGTGTTGTTGAGGGTGTTGGCGGTTGTAGGCGAAGAAGGGGAGGAGAAGTGTGGCAAAGATTCGCCGGAAAAATCCGCCAGAAAAGTTTTCCGGCGGCGGCTGGCCGGAAATTGGAGAGAGAGGGGGAGAGGATTTTGATTTAGTGTGTGAATTATTTTTGAGAGAATGAGAAAGAAAAATGGGTATTTGTTTATATATATAAAAGTTTTAAAAGAAAGTGTAAGGTGTAAGATAGTTTGGGGTAGAAAATGTAATTATTTAGTATAGTTTTGTAAAACCATCGTTCGGGACTTGTTTGAGCGAGTTAACGGATGATTCAAAAGACGAGACTTGCGCCATTGTTTTTCAAATAATTTTTCCATCGAAAATGAGTATTCACTCGACCATATTTCGTAAATATTTTGTAATGTTCATTTTAAAATATTCGTTTTGTTTATTCTAGACTCCGATATCACGGGTAAACTTTATTCATAAAATAAATCGTTAACTCGAATATTCACGTTAATAATAAACGTTTTTAAACAAAATGATAATTAATTTATTAAATATTTTTATTAAATAAATTACGATAAATAAATAAGATCTAATTTGTTTCGTGTCGGTACGCGTTGATCTCGTTTTCGAGTCAGACAATTTGAAAAGTAAAAAAAATTATGATTAAAATTATGTAATAATAATTATGATTTATTCTCAAAATAAGTTCCGAAAAATTATCAGTTATGCGATAATTGTTTTCACTTGAAAATAAAAGTCAAAAGTCGAGTCAACCCGAAAAGTCAAAGGGAAAAATAGTCATTTAGGGTTCCGAAAATTGACGGTTGTCACATTCTCCTCTCCTTTAGGAAGCGACGTCCCGACGCTCTAATCGCTTTATTAGTCCCAATTTCACTTGCAATGGGTGAAAGATGACATTCTCGAATGAATTCTCATGCTCTCTCATTATGGTCGCACGACCTCGGCGCATTAGGGAGCTTTTCGAAGCGAATAACAATTTTAAAAATCGTAGGTGATCACACCGATCAAATCAAATCACATATCGACCAACGGGTCTCGCTAAAAGATATCGCGATATTATAAAAATCGTATAGAGTGCACATAACTCCATCGAAAGCGTTACAACATTATTCAAAACAAGGCGCTTATCATTAAGTGTACAAAATCACATAATTGCACACTCGCTAACTTTCAAGCCATGCAAATCGTTAAGCTTTGGGGGAAAAGGCGTACCCAGCCGACCCAAATTTTATTAAATCATGCCTGCTAACAGACAAGCCTATTTCATCAAAAGAGAACGCTTTGCTGCGGTAATCATTCGGAGTATACATAACTCCATCGAAAGCACTACGACATTAATCGAAATAAGGTACTTATCATTAAGCACATATAATCACATAACGACATGCTTGCTAAATAGCCAACCATGCCAATCAATCAATTCAATCACGTTACTCATGCTTGCTAAATAGCCAAGCCATTATTAACAACAATCTTCAACTTAATTCCGGCTAAATCTAGCCCAAGAAAAGTTTTTAAAGTTATAGGATGTTCACGGGCCTGAAAGCCATGGATGCATATCAAAATAGATTTTTATCATCGTAGGGTGCTCACACACGGATTCAAACCCAAAAGAGATTACAGGGTGATCATAAACGGATTCATACCCCAAAAGAGATTACAGGGTGATCACAAACGGATCAACATCGCAAGGTGCTCACGGGCTTTATAGCCATGGATACATACCCAAGTAAATGGTCAAGTTTGCTTATATTATCAAACTCTGTGCATTCTTCACGGTGCCCCAAGCACGATCGTCACCGGCTTGGCTGCCACTCGCGGGGACCACTTCGAGCTCGCACCCCAAACGCGACCGCTCCGTGTGTCCTTAAATCGTCTCGACCTATTTAGCGAGCTCCATAACATGGGTAGGCGTACCCAGCCGATCCGACGTCATATAATAATGCCGCCTCGAGCTCGCACATATGTACGACTGCTCGACTAAAATCACATAACACACAACCACATAGCAAGCAAAAATTTTGCACATAATTTTCAACTATGGCTATCCGCCGTTGACCATCGACGATCAAAGGGGAACGAGTCAAGCACAAGGATTCCTCAACTGAATAAACGGAAACGGCAACGGGATTGTCTTTTATCTACCGCCACGAAGTCGGCAAACTCCAACTGTCCATCGCGTACCGTTTTATTCCCTACGGAAAATGATGACGGACGACATCATTATCGTTCGGTAGGATCCGACCATTGTGCTTGGCTCTCGCGCCGAAGGCTCTCCTTTTGAGCCATCCTTGGGTGACTCTACGTTGGTATCCGAGTCATCACTCTACGTTGGTATTCGAGTTCACAAGGCAGAACAGGAACAAATCAAACACCTCGAATTCACAACTCGAGCTTGTGTAGGATTCATTCGTAACATTAGATGACCGAACACATACGTTTCGGGGGTAGAAGTTTTCTTCACGATTACGGCTTATTCAACGGGAATGATTCACAGTTTGACGTAGAGGAAACTTTACTCTACGGACGTCGTTCGACATATAGGAAAAATGAAAGAAAGATAATGTAAGATACATTTGATGTAGGAGAAGTCTTTTTCATTGGTCTCGTAGTTACTCGAATTCGGCTTTCATCCACTTTGGCAGTCTTCTAATCTTGTTAAAAAAAATTTCTCAGTGTCGGTATCCGGTTTCTTGGTATTTCATCACCAACAATGTGTTTTAGATAGGATTTCACACGTTACACATGACACACAAAATATTTTCCGGAATTACTCGGTCATGGTGAATTTCTAAGGCAGCACCATCCGAAAGAAAAGATTTCAAGGAACGCAAGAAAATTCAGACTTGTTTTTACGAAATCGAATCGAATAGGATTACTTGCACAAGGATCCATCATTTGGAAGTGTTCTCATCCAAACATTCATCCAAAACTACTAGTTAAAGGCGACGATTAATCCGATACAACGTGGCTCTTCCTGAATTATGCATAGTTAGCTAGGCTATGCATAATTAAGGACCAAGCGACGACACATCCGTCCTCGTCAAAAAGAAAACTTTTCGATTATTACACACCATATATGATGATAAAAGTTTTTGACCTATCCTTGAAAATAAGTATATTATTTGACATAGAAATGGGAAAATATTTTTACCTTCGTTTTGATAAACACCTCAACTATTGTTCATTCATTTTTGGGAAACACATTTTTGCTTTGTCTTCTTATGAAAATCGACGCAATTTGGTATTTAGTTTGATAAAACATTTCATATATTATTATATATTTTTGGAATAAATTGTTCATAAAAAGACTTTAAGGTGTTTTGGAATCAAGGATCATAGCAAGTACAAGAAGTAGTAAGTCAAGAATCGAGGCAATCGAATGAGGAAAATTGACGATATAATCGATAACTGGAATTGTCCACACTAGGAGTCAAGGTATCTATCCAACGTGCTCGACCACGACCTATAATAGTGTCGCGTAATCAGAGAAATAATAAAAGTATGATCGAACGATACGTACTTCGTATCTTATATATCCTTGATAAAATGATATAAGTATGCATGCGATGAAAATTCCACTTGCGCGTTCTAATTAATATCACTTAACTTATTGTAAAAGCGACAATTTTTATGTACATAGATTACGTTACATCATTGAAGACTTTTTATCTTTGTCCAGATTCTAACTTTAGAAAGTTAATTTTGGAAAGTCATCATTTCAAGAAGGTTACAATTTTTAATAGGCCCGGTTATCGGATTACCGTAATCGATATAATTATTAGATTTAAAATTTTGACACTTGTGTCATATTTTATTAACATTCATTTCTTATATACCATAGACGTATATAGTAATAATAATGAGAGTTTATTATTTTTATAATTATCCAACAAGATTCAAATTAGCACAATTGACTTTTAAAATCAACGTTTGACTTTTTAATAAGTCTATATGTATGTTTTTCTCAAAACTGCCCCGTTATATTCCATTTTCGTGACTCGGGCTCTAAAGAGATTTCATGTAAAACATTGTTTCGAACAACTTTTTAGTTTTAGTCGAGATTTGAATCTCGACAGAAAATAACCGAAATGTTCTTACAAAATTCTGCTGAAACTTATTTTATTTTTAAGAAAGTGTAAAAATTTGACTTTTATTTTTGACCCATTATCAAGTGATTTAAAAATAAACAAGCCTCGCGGCAAAGTAAAATGACATTCCGAACAACTTTCGTGTTTTGCCGGAAGGCTAAAACTGTTTCGAAAGTGCTCGAATCGCTCTTTAAAATTTCTATCAGCTTTTAATTTATTATTTCAAGTGTTTGACATTTTTATTTTATTTTTATTTTTATTTATTTTTATTTTTTTTGCTTAAAGTGTATATTTCGATTTTGCTCCAGTTCCTTCATTATAAGGAGTTATGAGCTCCATCTTATATTAAAACATTCGTAAAAATAAACTTGATCTTATTTTAAAATTAAAAATCAGTTCTTATGAAATCTCGAATATCAAAATACGTGTCAAATTTTGCATTCAAGACCGTGTATTACGAATCGCTCCAAAAATTTATTTTTTTGACTCAAAAATCAATTCATATTAAGTTTAAACCTACCTATACAAGATATTCAAATCGTAATTTTTTTTTCCCAACAAATCTTTCGAACTAATCTACAAGTGTTCGACGGATTTCATCACAAACAATCATCAATAACGGATTAAATTGCGAAAATAATGATTTTGCTAGTAATAGAAATTACTTATGATGATTCACTAGAAAAGATCGAAAAATAAATAGTTTCGCCTCGTTCCTTCGTTCCTTAGCTATTTGATTCCTTAATCGCGGCTCGAAACACAACAAAAATCTAACCAAGCCTCAAATCTACATAATATTGCAATGTATATATGTATATATTGCACATATACAAAATTTATCAAATCATATCATAATGGTGACCCCATTACATAATATTAATAGTACAATTCGAATGTACGCGTGTAGCGATGATCGAAAGGCATATATATACATAGCGGTTCGGCGTAGAACGGATATCGGGTATATATATACACATACATATATAAATACCCTTTTATACCGCACGCTTGGTATAAAGTATATAAACAAAGGCCTAGCAACAAGCACATAAAGGATCGGGAAGGATTGGGCGCGCGGATATCGGACATCGGTGAACGACTCGTGAAAATTTTTCGAAAACAGTCATAGTCCAGGTTTTGAAAAACGACCTAGTTCGCTATGACTCGTGTTCTGATACCAATCTGTTAACACCCTCTATTTGCAACGCAACAGAATACAACACTGGGGTTGCTACTTCTTAATATAGCTCACGAGTCACTGTAAAGGACACTCAATTATTATTAAAAAAGATCAGAGTTACAGGCACCAATAACTTTATAAAAAATCATTTCAAAATAATCCCACCAACATGTTTTAAGTTTCTTTTAAAAGAAAAATATTTTTTCATATGTGTAAAGTTCACCACGGTCCACGTCCTTCAGATATCCCGCCTTCAATCCCCATCCAAGCTAGCAATAATATACCTGAGATAAATCACGCTTTTAAAACAGACATCGAAACGTTTGTGTTGAATCCATAGTGTTTATAAACCCAATCATTTTGAACACAAGCATAGCAAAAATTTTAGTTCATAGATACAATCACAAAGATCGCTAGAGCATGAACCAAACCTTAAACCATGTGCCCAACCTGGAGTGATAGTGCTACACACTTCCCAAATATAATATACCATATGTCCCCGTTGCCCTCGCAGGAACACAGACAGACAGATCGTTAGGCCAATAGATCTATATCTTATTGCATCAGCGTCTACCGGTTAGCGGTGATTGACGGTTCATGAAGGAAGTGCCACAACAATACACTCATAGCAACGTTCACATAATAAAATCACATGTGTTCGATTTTCTAAAACAAGCATGTATCTTCCTTGTGGGTTTTCAAAACATAAAAAGAGTTAAATGGGGCGGCTGAAGGCTATGGAACTCACATTGATGTTGTCAGAACAATTGGCGGAAGAATGCGAAATTAATAGGCATGCTACAATAAAACCGGAAACGGGCTTCGATCAAGGAGTAGCAGTTAGTTAGTATATCTTAATGGCGATGACCCACCAGTTTAGGATGATGTGTTTGGGTTTTCGAATGGATGATTACATCAATGTGACATGTTGATAAAGGATTTGGGTTTTTTTTAAGTTATATGAGTTTGGTTGATGGTTAAATAAGATAAATCGAAAAGGTAAAAAAAACAAACTATGTAATATATTCCGTATATATCACATGGGAAAATGAACAATTATATAATTCATATGTTTAATTATATAATAAAGACAAACATTCAAAAGATAAATGCAAAACATGCAATATATTAAGTATATATTACATATGAAGACAAGGAAAATATAAATACCGGTTGCGGGCATTATACATGAATATATAAATAGACGAAATCGAAGAACGAGTTAAAGTATGTTGTACATATACATATTATATCACTCGTGAAAATAAGACAAGAATATAAAGCGTGACGTGTATTCATATAAGAAAAGTATTACATAAGCGACGAGAGAAAATAATTAAAACAACATAATTCGACACGTGTTCGGAAGTCACCAAATAAAATAAATAAAAGTTATTACTTAAAAGTAAATACACATTTTAAAGCCTTGAATGATATTTTAAAAGTTTTAACAATAGTTATTAGTGTCCTTTAGTCGGGACTTATAAAATAATATTACATAATTTAGTATTTTGTTTTCTTGACGAGTTTTAATTAAAATAGTTATATCGTTTGTAAAAGTATATTTTTTGATTATTTATCGTGTTATTGTATGATTACAATTTATTAGTCTTAAAACTATATAATTTTGTCCATTTATTAGGTTTATATTATTATAGAAGTTTAAGTGAAAAATGCTAAGTATATAAATTTTTTTTAGAAATTTCGGCATGACCTTGCCGTTTATACGACGTTTCCCATATATATAATTTTCAATATTTTCCTCTTTTTCAATCAACATATGTTGCAACCATGTATTTCAATATATATATATATATATATATATATATATATATATATATATATATATAAACGAGATCGAATAAGTAGCAAGATAAGCAAAACCAAGCACACTCTTTATGAGGATATGTACACAAATGCACCTTAAGGGTAGTAATAAAGCGAACCATACACTCTTTGTTGGCTGCTGTTAACCCAAACACACCCTTTATGGCTGCAGTTAACCCAAACACCCCTGTTTGGCTGCAAAATCACAGAAACAAACGCCCTTATGGGCTGTTATGCCCGGATCCAAACGCCCCTAATGGCAGATTACATGCAAATCCAAACACCCTTTTTAACCACGTTTTTACCTCGGAAAAATCAATAAACAAGCGGAATGGTTTATAATAATTAAGTTAGCAAGCGGGGGAAATCACCACCCAAGCATGACACACCATGGTGCGGGGTGATAGTGGTTGGCTGACTAAACTCACTATTCGAAAACCAATAAGTGGTGTTCTTCTTTGGTGGCGGAAACAAACACCCCTTAATTAGGCTTGCATTGTCAGGTCGGTTAAACAAGTAAAAAAGATTCAAATGGAACGAAGTAACACAAGCCGAACACCACTAAGGGGTTGCGGCTTGCGGATAATGTAGGTGGGTGGTTTTTATATAACCACAACGTACACCACTTTGTGTTGGGTTCAGTAGTGTGTTAGTGAACAACATCATAAACGTATAAACCAAAAATAGCAATAAGTCTTAACAAAATCAAAAGCACTATATAATGGTGGTGTTGCATGGTGTTGAGCGGTATTGATGTTGAGGCGGCTGTTGTGTTGTGACGATAGAGAAATAAAGGTGGGTTCATGTGTGGTTGCAGCGGGTGACGATGGTGGATCTAGTTGGTTGGATAAGGTGACGAGGTGGCGGAGATGGTGTGGATCTACATAATATTGCAATGTATATATGTATATATTGCACATATACGAAATTTATCAAATCATATCATAATGGTGACCCCATTACATAATATCAATAGTACAACTCGAATGTACGCGTGTAACGATAATCGAAAGGCATATGTATACATAGCGGCCCGACGTAGAACGGATATCGTGTATATATATACACATACATATATAAATACCCTTTTATACCGCACGCTTGGTATAAAGTATACAAATAAAGGCCTAGCAACAAGCACTGAAAGGATCGGGAAGGATTGGGTATAGACGTAAAATATAACAAAAGTTATGTCGGAACCACAAAAAATAAACGTATATGATAAAAATAAAATTATAACATATGAGATAATCTTCTGAAATAATAATTTACGTAGAGCGCGTAGACTAATATTTAGTCTAAATTTGGGTTCACTTTTATTAATTGTTTCATTACGAACGCGAGACAACCTATTCGGTTAATCATAATAATAATTTTTACTCAAAAGTAAAATAAATAATAGAATACAGATTAAAAATATTAACCCGAATTTACGAGGTACTACAGTATGGCTTGCAAAATAGCCAAAAATAATGATTTTTGTTAAATCGTCCGGAACGAAAATTAATTGTTCCAAATCAAACGACAAAAATAAATCGCGGCTCAAGATAATTGTCGACTAAAGACTCAGGTTGTTAAAGAGACTGGCATAAGTTTTGGTGGTAACTTAAACCCATTTTAGACACAATAACACACGCAAGCAGATAATCAGAAGATAAAGAGCGGTCAAGCCTATAAAAGGAAATTGTATTAACCTTGATTAATCCAATTAAAACTCAAGTTTGTTTATTAGTGCAATGATTGACTTATCTCGAGGGGCATATCATTCCAAGATTTAGGTGGTACTTCGTAAAATCTAGACACTCTAATTCTGTCACAATTAAACGCATCCCCATAAAGTAATCTTTTGTTGATTATAATATATCTTAGGAGATTAATAATGGTGATCTTATTAAACCCTAGCTCAATGAGACTTTACTAACTTACTGCTTAATGGCTCTTTATATACTAGTAGTCCATTATCCAAGTCCTTACCAAGGGAATCAGAACGTTATTTGTTGATCACATGTCACCTGCTAGTCCAACTTGTTCACTAAACCAATGGCAAGGATAGGTCATTATTTGTGATCCTATGATTCTAGATATATAAATTGCGGATATGTAGAGCTACCCTAGCATCTAGCTAGCTCTATATTTTTCATTTCTAGATCTAGTTGAATGATAGGTCACATACTTAAGCACGTAAATGAGTATAAATTGATAAACATAATCAACAACCAACGAATAAACATGCAATCGAGATAAACAAACCAAACATTAAATTATCATAAACATGGCTAATACCCAAGGGTATTAGCCCATAACCATTGTAAAGAATACAAGAATAATAATCTAATCAACCAAGGTAAACTAACCGAGTTAAACGAATGATACCAAAAATTGAATGATTATTAGAGTATAGATGATTACAAGGTGTTTCCTATGGAGTTAAGTACGTTATTTGACCTTCTTTACTCTAATAACACTCTTAATTCCATAGGAAACACCTTGTGATCATCTACACTCTAATAATCATTCGATTTTTGGTATCATTCATTTAATTCGGTTAGTTTACCTTGGTTGATTCGATTATTATTTTTGTATTCATTATAATGGTTATGGGCTAATACCTTTAGGTATTAGCCATGTTTATGATAATTTAATGTTTGGTTTGTTTATCTCGATTCCATGTTTATTCGTTGGTTGTTGATTATGTTTATCAATTTATACTCGTTTACGTGCTTAAGTATGTGACCTATCATTCAACTGGTTCCAGGAATGCAAAATATAGAGCTAGCTAGATGTCGGGATAGGTCTCCATATCCGCAACTTATATATTAAGAATCATAGGATCACAAATAATGATATATCATTGCCATTGGTTTAGTGAACAAGTTGGACTAGCAGGTGATCTGGGATCAACCAATGACATTCTGATTCCCTTGGTAAGGACTTGGAAAGTAGACTACTAGTATATAAAGAGTCATTAAGAAGTAAGTTAGTAAAGTCTCATTGAGTTAGGGTTTAATAAGATCACCATCATTAATCTCCTAAGATCAATTATAATCAACAAAAATTACTTTACGCGGATGCGTTTAATTATGACAGAATTGGCGTGTCGGGGTTTTTGGAAGAAGTACCGCCTAAATCTAGAAACGATGTACCCTTCAAGATAAGACAATAATTGCACTAATAAACAAACATGTGTTTTAATTGGATTAATCATGGTTAATACAGTTTCTTTAAAATAGGCTTGATCGCTCTTCTATATTCTGATTATCCGCTTGCGTGTGTTATTGTGTCTAAAGTAGGTTTAAGTTACCACCAAAACTCGTGCCCGTCTCTCAAACTGAAAACCTCCTTTACCCGTTAGAATTAGGTTAGCATAGGTTTAACATAGATTATATAGATTAGAACTAACATAAACAACTAAAATACTGGTTGACTTAGGAATTAACACTCTCGCTCTTAGAGATCAACACCCTACTTACCAACGAAGCTACAATTGATCAGGTCCACTTCCCGTTAGTGTTGTTTTTAGGTAAAATCGGTAAAATATAAATGTAAAACTTGATAATAAATAATACCTACGCACAACGACACATCAAGTTTTTGGTGCCACTGCCGAGGAGTGAAGTTGTTTAATTCATTTTTATTAGTATTTTAGTTCCAACTTTTAATTAATCTAGATTTAGTGTAATTTAATTAGTGTAAACGTTTTTACTTTTTGAGTCTTAGTGTCGGATCATCTATTTCACCTAAATTTTTTATAATTTTGTTTGTGTGTTTGTTTTACTTTTCCAATTTTATTTTTGTTTTCTGTACACTATTATGGTCGAACAATCTATACGGAGTATTCACTAGTTGAATACGACGTATCAACCTTTCATTACCAATACATCGTATTCCATTCAAATAGTCAATATGGCGTATTCAGTCACTTAAATACGGCTTATCGACTATCTGATACAGCAGCAGACTTTAAATTTTCATATTCGGGTTTCGTGCTTAGTTTTTTGTATTTACTTCCTTTCGAGCAAATCCTATTGATATTTTAACCATGGTTTCAGATAGTGGTGATCGCGAAGGGAAGCTTGAAGAAAGTAATGACAGAAACCATGACAAAATCAATTACGGAGGAATACATCACCAAGGCCTGAGATGATTATTTCTTGGGTATCACTAAGACAATGATTAATGGTTAAGATGCATATGAGTTGAAAGGGAAATTCTTTGATGATTTGCATAATAATGCTTTCAGTAGAACAAATGGAGAAAATGCGATCGAGCACATTGAAAAATTCCTTAAGATTGTTGATTCACTTGATTTGCCCAATGTAAGTTATGAACGACTTAGACTTGCTGTTTTCCCTATCTCACTGACTAGAGAGGTAAGAGAATAGTTAATGAATGAACCTCAAAGCTTAGTTACTACTTGGGTAGATCTTACGGAATTATTTTTGGAAAATACTACCCGCCTTCTCGTACTGGTATAATTACGGGAACTAAAGCAAAGTGGGATTAAACTAATGAAGTGTTTGAAAATTGGTTGGCTTCAAAATTTATCAACCATATGATAATAGATCCATTCACTAAGAATGCTTTATAGGATTATGGGAAAAAGGGTAATGATCATGATATACTTACCAATGAGGCGTTTTCTGATCCTAAAGAAACTCGTGAAGATAGGGAACACGAAATTGTTGAAATCTTTAGGATTGAAACCGGCTTATTCGATTTTGAAACACCTCTATACACGACATTTAATGAATTTAATTATCTTCTTAAAATTGATATGGATTTATTTACTCATGATATTCAAGGAGCCAAGACTTATGAAGAATACAAAAATGAATTGAATAATGATCCTGAAAAACCATGGTAGAAAAATGGAATACCATATGAACTGATTAATCATATATGCGAGTCATTTTGTTTTAAGAATGGAAAGACTAAATGGCCCACTTCTAGTTCAAACGAGGATGGATTCTGCCATGGAGGTGAATTACCAGGGATGGTTCGAGTTGGTTACATGACCTACTTCCAAGATTATAAATGGTATGATGATTTAGAAGATGAAAAATTAAAGGGTGAAGCTTTGAAGCAAAAATCCATGTACGAAAGGTCACAGGGCAATGCAACTCAAAGAGTAATGAATTTTTGCACATGGTTGAAAAGATGCTTTGGTAACTTTCACGAGCTTGATTATGAGTTATTGGTAAAACTTGAAGAATATTGGTGGAAGATGAATGATCACGAGTGTTCTCCGTTTACTAATTGGAGAAATCATAAACGCGAGACATACGTGAACACCAATATCGATGCTAACTATAACCCTTACCTAGATGTTTCTAGAACATTTAACAATCATGCAGGAAGGAATGATGGGGAGGCTATTCGAGAAGAAAGGGAATCGAATGATGATCATGGCATCGACAACCTTGACAATAACTTGGTTCGGGATAACACATCTTATCATGCTAACAAAGAAGAGGAGCAATACGATGGAGATAGGTGCAAAATGCTTGGAAATCCCTGCCAAGAACCGCCGGTTTGCAAAATTGGAAGGTTTGAGGTGACTAAGTACTCTTTTAGACCAGCAGAGAAGTATATAGCTATTAAAGAATGCAAGTATGACAATTTGAAAAAACCAAAGAAGATGCGTGTCACACTTACCAAGGAATCTTTCATATCATGGACGAAGGATGGTTCGTAACAAGGGCAGAATGAAGAGCTGAAGACAAGTCTAACATAAAGACTTCGCTATAAACAAAAGTGCTTACCGAGAGACAACCCATAATGTTATTTTTCAATTTTTATCGAGTTTGTCTTCCCAGACTGTCGATACGGCGTATCCAATCTCAATGGATACGACGTATTGACTATCTGGACGTTATTGAGTCTTTTATTTTTCTACATTTAAACATTATTGTCATATTATCTATACGGCGTATTCATGAATATGATACAACGTATATGGTAATCTGACCCGTACCTTAGATACTTTTTACGGGTCTCATTACGGCATATCTTGGTTTTTGGATACGGCGTATTGACTTTCTGTATAGTTTTTCTTTTTTGTTTTTGTTTTCTAACTGTCAAATATTGGAGATAGAATTGCATTGGTTTTTCCTATATCTTAAACAGGACCTTATTGAACGAAAATGACGACTTTTGGTGGAGTATTTATATTCTGGAATTCAGTGTGTTGTAGTCATGCTGGAACTTAGATCCGCATTTACAACACACAATCTTGCTCGTAAACACAACATTGAGGATCATACCGAGCAGATCCCAGGGGAGTTTCTCATTCTAATTCTTTAAATTTCCTATCCTTAATGTCATATTTATACAATGAGGTCGTTGTATATTTCAAGTAGGGGGAGGAGAATTAGAAGCTTACCTGTCCATATTTTCACAATAAAATGCTTAAATTACGCCTAAATTTTAAAAAAAATTTCAAGCATACTTTTGTGAAATTATTAGTTTCATAACCCGCACACATAACCCTTGTTAGATATTGTGAGAATTTTCAGCGTTATCCCTTTCCAAACGTTTACCCAAATGCCACAAAAATATGAGTGTGTTGGTGATGTTGTAAACTTTAGAACTTGGCTTGGTATATCTATTCGAGACCACAATAATAAGTACTATTTTAAATAGATGGAGTGACATTTTCTAAACTGGTAAATTTCTAGGATTACACCCAAAAAGCCTATACATGTTGTGATATTAACTAACTATACTGGTTAGTAAACCCCTGTATAAACCCTTTTGTTTACTGTCATTTTTAGAGTAAGATCCCCCTAGAAAAACTTGCTGAGCCATTCCATTCTTTTCTTACACCAAA
This sequence comes from Tanacetum coccineum, assembly GCA_026074375.1. NCBI lineage: Eukaryota > Viridiplantae > Streptophyta > Magnoliopsida > Asterales > Asteraceae > Tanacetum > Tanacetum coccineum. The sequence continues at coordinate 32,689 of BQNB010022812.1, read as the reverse complement.
TATTTGTTCTGTTACACCTTTACACCTTAGCCTGCCCTATTAGATTAAGTCCTTAATTGGTTACTAGTTGCTTTTGTGTAAAATATTGTATTTCTTGTGTCGGAATACAAAATTCTCTATCCACGGTTAGGTCGGGAAAATTGCACAATGCAATAGGGATGTGAAAGTTATGTATATTTTTAAATCTCAATTTTTCAGTGTGTTTTACTACTTTCATAAATTATTTTTTACATCCGAAGTATGGAGGAGAATGGATAAATTATACGGATTCATTATGATCGTGAAGATGATGAAATTACACCGAAATTCATAGTTTATATGATATATATATATATATATATATATATATATATATTCGAAAAAAGTGATTATGTAGAGTATTCTTGTATGTTAGTCGAAATAAACCAACCATGTATTTCTTGTATAAAAGTGGTCGATATCACCACTAATGTTGTAAAGTATGTATATTATGGATGATGGGGAGTTAATCATTACGGGAACGCCAAGTAAGGTTGTTTTTGTTGATCTATGATCAAGACGTTTATGTCTATAATTCTATGTCTTTTTCATGGGTACGGTCGGGAAAGTACTAGCAACATTGTACCTTATTTGTTGGAAATTAATCTATTTGTTTTGTTCTTTTTATTTAACAACAATTATTTCCCCTTTCCTAATATGTAACCTTCGGTCTTACTCGAATGAGGATGCGAGCAATCACATATGTCTATTCTGTCGTTAAGGTCATGTATGTGTGATTTTGTCCGCCTTGTTGGTTTATTACTATTGGTGAAGGATTAGAAGATCCCTACCCTATGTCACTCTTTGTCCTAACCCTTGGTTTTACTCGAGTAGGGGAATGAATGCAATCATGTATGTCTATTCCGTTGTTACAGATGTTTATATGTGGTTTGTTGCCCTTGCTGGTTTATGACTTTTAGTGAAAACTACTAGTCCTATTCTTTAGCTTATTCGAGTTAGGGAATGAATGCAACCATGTATGTCTATTCCATCGTTATGGATGTGTATATGTGGTTTTGTCACCTTTTCTGGAATATTGGTATCGATAAAGATTAAAAAGAGTGATCAAACCCTTGAACCTTTTAAACCCAATTTACCTTTGTAGACTTGTCACTCCTTAGCTTTAGTGGTGGAGATGTGTATCCTTGCCAATCCTATGATAGAATAGTCATCACAACTGAGCAATTGAGCGAATTAGTTACATGCTACCACCTAGATTAGTTAAGTGATTTGAGTGATTTCATTTTCTTATTTCGTGAGGTGTTTAGTTGTGTACTAGTAATTAAACGAATAATTGCTTAAAGGAAAAATCCTTAATTTCGGTTAGGATACATTTTTATAAATTTTCTAAAGTCTACTCGAGGACAGGTAGGATTCAAGTGGGGGGATATTTGATGACATCAAATAACGTCACTTTTATAGCATCATTTATCCCATGTTTCTTACCCATTTCGTATAATTATTGCATGAATTGGTACTTAATTGCTTACAGTTGTTATTTGCAGTAATTATGGAGTAATTGGTGAAGTTATGCTAAAATGCACACATTTTGGAGCTTAATCGAAGAAATCTCAAGATACTAATCTCACAACCTATACGCCGCATCCATTAAGGAAGATATGGCGTATATGTGCCAGCACTTCACTAAAAACCATGAAGAATTAAAGAGTAATACGTTGTATCCAGAAGACTCTATACGTCGTATTAAAGATCATTTGATGATTCTGGAAGATATTGAACTTGGTCCCTACTCCAAGAAACCCCTAATACACCGTATTGACCTCAACCAATACGGCGTATCGACAAATTTCCAGAGACTATAACAATAAATCCTTAAACACGAGTTTAGGGTGTGTTTGAACATATTTTTGAAACCCTAACCACAAAAGTCAATTTTAAGAAGGCAAGAAGAGCAACGAAGGTCAAGTAACGTGCTTAATTCCATAGGAAACACCTTGTAATCATCTATACTCTAATAATTGTTTGATTTTTGGTATCATTCATTTAACTCGGTTAGTTTACCTTGGTTGATAAGATTATTATTCTTGTATTCAATACAATGGTTATAGGCTAATACCCGTGGGTATTAGCCATGTTTATGATAATTTAATGTTTGGTTTGTTTATCTCGATTGCATGCTTATTTGTTGATTATTGATTATGTTTATCAATTTATACTCGTTTACGTGCTTAAATATGTGACCTATCATTCAACTAGATTTAGGAATGCAATATATAAAGCTAGCTAGATGCCAGGTGTTATCCTAAAACTTAACCCATTTCACAACAATAAGCAATACCAAATAAGAAATAAGCTAGAAAAATAGAGAGAGAAACTAGAGAGAGAAACAAAAGATGGAAGATTAGATTAAAGAGAAAGGGAGAGTGGTGGATGATTACACACACATACAAAATGTAAGAAAGGGCAACCAACACCCTCTCTATGTGTGGAGAGGGTCCTATTTATACCCTTGAGCCATAACTAGCGTGTGGGCTTTGTAACTTGGGTCGGGCTTGGCATATCTTGGGCTTCAAGCCCGAAACATGAACAATATTTGATTACAATCCAAGCCTATTTAACCAGACTAGCCTATTACTTAACAAGACTAATTATGACTAATAAGACCGATAACATTCTTGTTCGACTGTATATAAAATTAAGGCTAACATTTTGGTGTCGTATATGTGATCTTGATCTTGAGCCTATGTCTTTTGACTTTGAGTTCTTGAGATCTTTAATCTTGTATCATCTCATTGACTTGAATCATCTTGATTTGATTTTCTTGATCAACTTGTGCTCTTGACCGACATACTCATACTTATTGCATTCTTGTTTGACTTGTATGATCATAAGGCTAAACGAATACAAACAATCTCCGCCAAAAATGCGATTATAGATTTAACTTTGAAGATCTTTGAGGAAGTTTAGATCAACAAACACTGAGCTAAATTGATTACGTATTGGAGCTCGAGTATGAGTAATGTGGTAATGAATCCGACTACGCCGGTACATAGATTCCGCAACACCGACGATTGAATCTGCAATTTAAAAGTTAGTGATAATTCAATAAATATGGACGAAAGTGCTTGTATTCACTTCATCGAACTAACGGTTGCCAATAACCACGGTTTCCACGTTAATCAGTATAAATACTCTGCCTATGATCAGATAGAATTCATAATGAATCTCTTGAACAGAGTTCCGGAGCTGTACCTATGCTGTTCTCGTTACCCCCGAGCGTCCAAAGCCAGACCAACACGGTAAGAGTGAATCAGGTAGTTACAATCATTACTGAATAAGTCATCAATCATTTTACAAGACAAAAATGAGTCCAGTTGTCACTAGTTCGATTCATATAGAATCTTGCAAGTCACCTACTAAGAGCTTGTTTGATGTTGGCTCAAGCAGGATTTCTATCTTCATTGTGAATACTTAAGTATCACTCGGATGTTCTGGCAAGATATCAAGGATAATGCGTAGGACTCTTGTTATAACTTGTGTACTTATTTGTGTTGAACAAGTGTATTTTGACGTTGTATCCTAATGAGATTTATATTTGATCTGCTGCTAGCTCAAGAACATGATTTTGTGAAAACAAACACTTTAGTTTTTGGTAATCGAACTGGAGCAGACTTGCACTATTCCAATATTAACAATCTCGAGTGAGATGTGAATAGATAACGTGTGTATCTCCGTGACAAATGAGACAAGTTTCTTTTGAGAGAAACTTAAATGGCTGGGAATAGGTGAGCATTGCCATCACTAGTGTCTATGACTGGCATTCTCAATATCAACAATCATCATTGTTGATTTTGATAGAATATGTATTAGACCCTTTTTTTCTGCCTACGTATGTAGAAGGGCTGCTATGTTTTCGACCCTTATCCATACTTTTTCTTTTTCATTCATTAAACCCCCTTTAATGATTACTAAGGTGTCATTAACTAACACCTTGTTGAATTGTTCTAGTAGTTAGCTCATCTAGAGCATTATTCCCTTATACTCATAATCTTCTCCAATCATAAACCTAAGGACTGTTATTTTTAACTATGATTGACCTTGGTAAAACCCCTCCGTTCTGGGGATCATAGGACATAAATATACATTACCTTATAACCACTTATGTGACTCATCGACGTCGAGAGATTTATTGGTTGTTGGGTAATAGTGAATCGAACCATAAAACCAGTGATACAGACATTTTGAAAATACTCCCCTTACAACAAGTGCTCTGACAATCAAAATGTTTTGCAATGAAAGAAAGAGTGCACATAGAGTCTTAAATACCACAATCTTCTATTAGTTCACATTATTAATTACATTTCTCCCCTTATTAAAATATAAATCACTTAGTGGTTTGAAATACCAATTGATTAAAAATTGACCTGAAAAATTCCATGGGAGAAAATTTAAACCACGATATAGCAATGAATTCATTCCTGAAATCTCCCCCCTTCAACATTATATGTATGATACCAAAATTAATTAAAACTTGACATTGTAATTAAAAATTGATAAGACACCACAAAAATTTGAAGACGGTAGTAGAGATGCCTTAGTGAACAATGCAAATATTATTTGACAATTCAAATTTCCACATTTTAATTTCCATGAAATGTGTTTGGAACATAAAAATTGACATTTATGAATGAACCCCAAAAATTAAAAGGCATTGTTTTAAAAGCTCCCCCTCAAAAATTCATACCACATGGTTAATAAACGACCTAAGATGATCAAAATTGAAAACAACAATTTCCAACTTAATTTTGACGAAGGAGTGTTGAACACTTATTTTTTAACAAACACAAACTTTATTATTGAAAGATACAGCAAATTATATTGTGGAACATATTGGACATTAAAAGTACTTTTTTGAAAAATTATGTTCAAAAAAAAAACGGTTTTTTGAAAACACCTGTTAGAAGACTTCTCTTCTCTATTTGTAGAATAAACGCACTAAGCGTACACCTCCCTATTACATTCGGTCCGAGTTAAGCACTGCAATGTACATAAGTTCATAGAGATAAAATTTAGAATGAACATGTTTTGAAAGCATTTGAAACTCTTGCTCCGACACTTCATTTACACGCGCCGTTTCAATGTTAATCAACATTTCTAGGTACGTAAATGTTATCGATTTCAAGAGACATGTCGAAAGATACTTTTGTTTTTTTTTGAAATTTTTTCTGATTTTTTTTATAATTGTTTTTTCTAGATTTTATATCTATCTATTTCTTTTTTTGTTGGTATTTATATTTTTTTGTATTTATTTTTGTATTTTCTTTTTCAAAAATATGTATAAATCAAAATAAAAAGAAAAATAAAAAATATTTACAAGTCAAAGTTTCCATCAGCAGTGACAATTGTTGCTAGAGTTGAAGTAGATGAAGTTGAATCTGGTTGTTGTTGACGTTTATCGGATGCATCAGCAGTAGTAACAGCGGAAGACTTTTGAAACAACTTGATTTTCTCCATTGACATGTTCATCGAACAAAGGACCGAATGGACTTTCCAACTCTATCATTGACGTCATAACTATCATGTCTGTTGTAGGAACTTTTGTTGACATTGTGGTGCGAGGCTTGAACCATTTTGTTCAAACATCATTTTTCTGTATCATTATCTATGAATCCACTTTGACAATGGTTTCTGAGATATCAACTTTTTCAGTAACCATACTCTGAGATTTTCCTTGTTGACATTACATAAGGTACCTGCACTTAAATCAAGACTTTGTTCCTTCTGAACAATGATTGATGTACATGCACTTACATCTAGAGTTTGTTTGCATTCATGAATATTAGGGATATCTACATTTGAACCATGTGGGGGTTCACTGTCAACCTTGCTTGTGCAAGAGTCGAATAACTTTCCAGTATGAATCCATCTAAGACCAACAGATTTGAAAATTCTACCCGTGGGTTTTCACCTAAGATCAAATCTAGGAGATGTTTTCTCATACATAGCGAAAGTCTTATTAGGATAAAACCTATGTCTTGTAAAGATCTGCCTACTAGGTTTCTGAGTATGACTCTTTTGATCTACGGGTTTGTTACTGTTTCTGGTCTTATAGGATTGAATCTTAGCACGTGAATTCACTTCCTTTAGGATTTTTATGATACAAGCATCGTGATTTGCATTAAAGACACACTTTTGACAAGTTAAGCAAACAAAGTGTTTGGAGTCAGAAAAGAAACTAGAACTCTTAGAGTGATCTGCTTTGGGCACAGCCATTATTGTTACGCAACTACTCTTAGATACAAGCAAACTCCTAGTTGAGTGATTAGTGCTCCTAGGTTTTGGTTTGCTACCATCAGCAGTGCTTTGAAATCTAGCAGAAGGCATCACACTAGTTTTTGAGTTCCTATCTCTTTCTTGTGTCTTTTTCCTAGCTTCATCTAGATAGTGATTATGAACCATGTCATTTGAACTAAATCTTGGCATGTTCTTAGAACTATTCCTAGATTCGCTAGATGCAATCATATGATCAGGTTTTGCAAAAACGGATTCTCTTCTCTTAGGCAAATAGTGTTGAGTTACTGGTCTTGACAAATTGTTATTCACATCAACTTGGGAGGCAAACCGTTGTTTTGACATTTGAGGCCTTTCAGATTTAAACGCATTCGGTTGTCTAACAACTGATTGGTTTCTTAGTGATTGTAAAACCGGTTTCCCCAAGACTGATGTTTTAGCAAACTTAGTATCTACACTATTTCCTTTTAACTTCCTTAAGTCATTTTTTAAAGCAGCAATTGCAAAAACCTTTTCCTGAATCTGAGCTTTTAAATCAGCATTATTAGCAAGCAAAGAAGTTGTCTGTTCTATAGTCTTAGATCTCGTAATTTTAATAGAATCATACAAATCTTTGTAATGCTTTTTCAAAGTCTCATTTTCCTTACGTAATTTAGCCACACTATGTTCTAATTCGATGTTCATTGTTTCAAGTACATCAATTTCCTTGCATCTTGGCTTTATTACTTGTTTTATTCAAATTTGACCATGTTGCCCTGCTTTTTTAAAGATGGTTTTTGATATTTAAGTTTGAGAGAAATGCAATGTGCTTCCATTCTTGAAAAATCTTTTTGAAATTGGGCAACATGTCTTTTTGAGTAAAATATTTTCAGACTCGAGTGATTGTTTTGAGTATTCAGTTGTCTGGTTATCAGGTGATGAATCAAAGCATTTGACTTTTAATTGACATGTTTCAGGATACTGGTCAACCCTACCTTCAACAAATGATTTCAGGGGGGGTTTGCTCAGTATGCTGTTGTCCATTAGCAAAAGATAGTTGCATTCAGCATGTCTCATTGTACTCTAGCCATTGGCTCTTCATTCATAAATGTCTGTTATCTGCATCCATCAGCATCTGTTTAATCATTCCTGACCTGTCTGTTTCTTCTTGCACGTATCAATCTTACTCTCTTGCGTTGCATCTGTCTTTTATCACCTTCTTTCATACTTTCTTTGATGTCGTGTTCTTACTAGCAACGGACTTCTTAACATTACTTAGGTGTTGGGTAGTGTATCTCATGATGTGGTGAACTCGTGTCCAGTGCTATTCAACAAAGTACGTTTCTGTATTTGATTGTCATAATCCAATGTATAACTTTGATTGAGTGAACTTTGGAATGGTTGTTTACCAACAAACAGGCTTGCCATGGGATCCATCTTCTTGAAATTCATCTTTGTCAAGTTGCTTTTGTAGTTGATCTACGTTAAGGAGCATTGTATTGTGAAAGTATCAAACATCTTGACCAAAGATTGACATGAATTCCCGTCTGAATCCATGTTCGACGTGAGTGCCTTTTAAGTCAGCTTTTGAAAGAACTTGAAGGTGTGAATGAAGAGATCGAAAATATGCCATGCATCTTTCTTTTGCTTTTGACATCTTGTATTTGATTGCATGCACATCTTTGGTTTCAAAATTCAAGCTGCATTCCTTTACTAATTTGCTGGATGCAGTCTCTGAATTACTGTCTTCTTTCTCAGAACAAGTGTTTTGTATGACAACTAAATCAACTTTCAATGAATCAACATTCAATGCTGGAATTGGATGTGAATGATCTTCTTGTGTTTGCATCAACTTCTTTTGTTTCAACAATTGTGGAGTTCGTTGTTGATGAAGAATTAACTCAAGCATGTATTTCCCGAGGGAATCCATGTTAAAGATCATTGCATCGTAAAATGATTGAGCATCATATCTGTATAATCTGCATACGCGCTTTTTAAATCTGAAAGTGAATGCATTTTCATACGTTGTTCTGAGTTTGGTCAAAGTGTCTTGCAATCTGTCTGAGAAAATTATTTCTTTGGTAGATTGGATTTGCTAGTAAATCAAGTCTTGAGAGAATGTTTATCTTGAAGATATTCATGTTTACCTAAATCTTGTAACAGTTTCTATGAGAAACTTGAGTTGTGACTGGAATTGCGCTCGAAGATGTTCCTATGCATTTAATTCTATAAAGTTGTGTCTTCTCTTGAACTTTAGAAATTGAAAAAGAAGAAACCGTGTCATTCTGAAGAACACTTGATGTTGGAGTTTGCATATTGGTATTTGAATTTGACATTCTGATGAAGTTGTGATAAATGGATATCGGATCTTAAGTGTTATGAAGTGTTTGATTGTGGTTTTAATGAAATTAAACGTTCACGGGATTTTACAAATCTTTGGATTAAAACCCGAGTAAAGAAATCGTATCTATTCGCAGAGATTTTACAAAATCAAGAAGATACCGTGAAATGATTAATTAATTGACAATTTAAGTATGATTAAGTGATTGTTGGTTTTGATTGGGGTGTTTGTTGTGTTAATAATTGTCTTTGTGTCGAATTAACGTAACACAAATTCCAAAAAAAAATGAAAAAAAATTATGTCAAATAACTCATAGTAAACGAGATTTTTGGGCCTCGAAAAATAAGTACCTGCTAAGGTGGTTATAGCGTAATCCGTCTCGTTTTCTTTTCGATTGTAGAGAGAGAGGTCACGGGCCTGAAACGGACTTACGGATCAAAAGTTATGGCAGTTTTACTGAAACCCTTTTCTTCACACAAGATTTCTAGACAAAACGCAGTGCTATTTGTCAAAACGCAACGAATCTTGGTCAAAACGCAATCAATAAATTAATTGGGCAGAGTAACGTCTAGTCAAAACGCAATGATGGTCTTCAAAACGCAACCTGTAGACAAAACGCAACGAGCAAAACGCAATGAACTTGATCAAAACGCAACGAGTCAAAACGCAATGAATTTGATCAAAACGCAACGAGTCAAAACGCAATGAATTTGATCAAAACGCAACGAGTCAAAACGCAATGAACTTGATCAAAACGCAACGAGTCAAAACGCAATGAACTTGATCAAAACGCAATGTTTTTTATCAAAACGCAATGACTTTTGTCAAAACGCAATGAACTTTTTGATCAAATACGGCAAACGAGTCAAAACGCAATGAACTTGTTCAAATCGCAACGACGAACTCCCTTCAGGATAGTCATAAAGCAGCCAAGAAAAAATCTTCAAACTTTATTTGTAAGCTACAAAATGATTGTTAATAATCACTTAGTAATGATGCATGAAGTATCTAAGCCCAAAAGTACAAGTCTTTAACACATTTAACCACGAAACAAAGATCAAAGTTGATTTTTTTTCTTGCTTTTTTCTTTATTTCGAACCAAAGAAAAAAAACCAATAAACCTACGAAATTTAATCACTAAACACCCCTTTAGCTCTGGTACCACATGTTATCCCACTAGTTTAATCCATTACACAACTATAATCTTTACCAAGATGCTAGAAAATAAGAAGAAATCTTAGAGAGAGAAAGTAGAGAGAGAAACAAAGAGAATATTAGATTAGAGAGAAATGGGAAGTTACAAGTGATGGGAAAATGCAACCAACACCCTTCACCAAGTGGTGAAGGGATATTTATACCCTTTTGCCTTAAGTGAGGCGAATGGGCTTCTAAATGGGCCGGGCTTGGTTTAACTTGGGCTTTGAGCCCGAAACACGGACAATATTAGATTACAATCCAAGCCCGTTGAACCCGACTAGCCTATTACAATACAAGACCTAGTTTGACTTTCTAAGACCGATAACATTCTTGTTTGACTTAATATAATTAAGGCTAATAGATATATCTCTCATAAATTTCACCACAGTGCACTAGGGTATTATTTATAATACTCATGGTCGATCTTCGGATTAACCCCACTAGTGAGGTGGATTATTATACTGGTACTTGTACTACGTGTGGTATTCCCAAGGCACTTAATCTCATTTGAGATATTTTCCAAAAATAATAGTAATGATGTGTGCAGATTTTATAAACATTTTTTGCTACAGATTTTTACACGTCATTATCTATTGATTTTCAAAATAACACAATGCCTTTGCAAACTGAATTTCCAAGACAAAAGTTCTTTTGAGTCTACTTTGAAATAATTTGACTAAGAGTTACTGATAAATCAGGATGGCTATCAGGGCTAGTTGTCACGTAAAAGCTGATAATGTATCCTTTTAGCAAATCAGTGTATCTTAGGGCTCATGGTTATTTTACTAAAAGCAAAACTCATTTTCATGCGAAACAATCGTTTTTTTGAAAAGTTTTTCTTCATACAAGTGATGTTATTTCTCTAAAGATTAGTTAAGATGAACACTTTTAAAGCATGAGAAAATTGGAAAATTCTCGTTCATTCTTCCATCTTTTATTTAATAGAGATAGTATCCAAGAACTTAATTTTAAGTGAGGATAACTAAAAACATAACGAGAGATAAAAATCGTATGTGAAAAGAAAAGAGCATACGTCTTGTGTCAGCAAAAGAAAGAATAAAGGCACATGAGAAAGAAAATGACAAAAGTATGGATAAAAAGAAATGCACGTCCATACAAAACAAACAAAGTGAATAAAAACAGAAATTAAAAATAAATGTTTCTAGGTTTGTATTCATGTGAAACTAATCAGAGTTTGAATCTTATTCTCAGAATTCAACATGTCAAGAACAAATTCTCAAATTGTCTCTGAAGAACAGCTGGTTCCACGTGCTAACAGACTTATCATCATGAAGAACAACTAGCGTGTCGCTTCAGATTCACATATCACCGATACCATGCTGAGATTTGTTGTTGAAATTCTAAGACACCACAAGCTATACAATCCAATTTCCTTAACTACAACCATACCGCTCATTTACCTACGCTAGTTTTGGACAACCATCAATCACAACAAAAACAACCATACATTCACTTTTGAACTAGACAATCACACTTTCACTCTCACACTTGGACTACTCAGAACTGCATTGCAGATGCCTCCACCTGATCCCAACAACACTTACATCCAACCTCCCTCAGAAATTCAAATTCTTGAATTCATTAAGACACTTGGTTATGATAAAGATCTCGAAACAAAGTTGATTGCCGTTTCTAAAATGGTCGCCACAAGACTTCATCAACCATGGAGAGCTATTCTAAGTGTACTTAACAGATGTCTTACGGGAAAAGACTCAAGCTAGGACACAGTTAGACTTCTAATCATTCAGACATAGTTTGAATGCTACAAATTTGAATGTTAAGTTTATTTGTGTTACTTGTGACAAATATGTGTTTAATGCAAATCATGAACTAAGAAGCCTCATGTAGTGCCTATTAATACTAGGAAACTTATAAGAATAGTGAACCAATCTATTGCAACATCCACTAAGAAAACACTTGCTCTAAAATCCACTATTTAGAAATTTAGGAGTTACTTTAGGATGCCCATGAGAAAATTAGTAAGACATAGACTTGGTGGATTGAGGAAAAATGTCTATTAGGATAAAAATGGAAACCAGAGACTAAAAATAACAATCTGAAAATGGATGTTAGCTTACCTTTAGGTAATGCATCTAGGTCAACAAATGACTCGGAAGCATCAAACAAAATGGAATCTGATGTGCGGTCATCGTAAAACTTCAACATGAAGTTTTACAACTCCCTAGGAAAAGTACCTAACCGTTATAGTAGTAGTATAGGCAAGACTCGGGGGTTGTTATTGTTCTCTAGGGGAATAGGTTGGGAAGGCTTGATCACGGTCTAACAGAATTCTAAGGGTTGAGAGAATATTCTTTTTGTGTTTTTACATTTTATGAAAGCAAATAAAATCATATATTGGAAAGGTGGTTTTGGTTTTAGCTATTAAACTAAATAATAATCTAACTACTAGTGATAATAATATAATAAAATACTATATTTATTTAATCATGTATTACTTCCTAGATTGCTTCTCCTAGTGTTGTTGCTTTGTCAAACTTGTGATGATCTATGTAAATATTTCCTAAGTCATAAACGAATTACACGAACCCGCGATCTATTTAATATTTCGTTAAGGCAACGGACAAGTAAGGTAGTATGAAGACTATTACAAGGCCCCTAAGAGTATATTAAATGCATTTGAAATATATTAAGAGTGGATCAACCATATAAGGGGAAAGGTAGTATGAAGACTGTTATCCGATGGTGTCCTTTCTACAAATCATGTTTTCCTAGACATATCAACAGTGATACAGACAAAAGCTGGTTTTCTAAGACCTAACATGCATATCCATCACAACAAGCAACACCACTAAGATCTACATTCTAGGTTTCATACAATCATAAATAAACATAATAGAAGGTTTAGCCAAGCATGTTATAAGTAAAGCAAGAACAATAATGAATCAAACAACACATACACATATTGAATGATAAAGATAATATTACTTGATTAAAACATGAATTGAAGGAAATACAATAGGGTTTTGAGGCCCTAAAATCGTCCCTAATCAGCTGCTAAAACGAACTAGGGTTCATCCTTTCTTATACTCTAAAGTTACACACTTAAAACCCTAAAAATGGATTTGTATATATAGGAAAATCGCTGTGATGGCGTCGTGTGTTAATCGTGACGCCGTCATGAATAAAATATTCTAGATAATAGGTTGGGTCATACAATCTGACGTCGTCTGGAGATCTTGTGACGCCGTCTTGAGATGGGCTATGACGGCGTCATGTATAATCTGTGACGTCGTCTCCAGCTTCTGAGTAGAAATTCTTGAGAGATTGGTGTGTAGGTCCCGTAGTCTTGCGTTTCTTCTCTAAATGAGCCCAAGTCACGTGTAATTCTTTCAAATGCCTTCCAAATGCAAAATACCTGAAAAGGAACGATTAAGTACCTATTTTGGGCATAAACACATGATTTAGAGGGTTAAACGACCTCAAAAAAGTGTATAAAATGACACCTCATCAAATACCCCTACACTTGGGATTTGCTTGTCCTCAAGCAAATAGGATTTTCTACCTAGACAATAGCAAATGAGGACATCTGTACTTACTCCATTAAAAGACTTTTCTACCTAGACAATAGCAATATGAAGGTCATTTTACTTACTCTTTAAAAGTATTTTAAAACACAACCTTCTAGACCTCGTAATTAAAAGCATAGAAAGTACATCCTCACATAAGTGTTTAGATTCTCTCTTTCTCTCGGGTGTATAATGAATTATAACAATATAGAAAAACAGAAAATTTACACTTATTACATGTCATAGCATATAAGTTACCATAAGCTTGGTAAAGGATCAAACCTCCACTGCTAGGCGCAAGTACTAGTCATTTCTATCAAAGAGGTCTTTTAAGGGTTGTGGGGTGTAGGTGCAAGATAACATTAATGGAAACAGAAACGGATGGGAAATATTTGGGGGTGACTTTTTGAGTGAATTTGGAGTGAAGTGGTGAGTTAAGTATTTATAAGAATGCACGTTGGTTAGGTTGCTAAGCCAAATACTCAGACAAATATATATAAACTCTACAAAACTCTACATCAATCTCTTTTCTTTTTCTTTTCTATTTTTTTGATAACATAATACATCATTTGGGGTTTATAAACATACCCTCACACTTGAGTTTTAGAACTCATAATTACAATCTAACTAATGACCCAAATTGAGGTGGATCAATATAACATGGAGCTTATTGAGCTCTATTCGAGGTAATAAGTTACTTCTTCCCCAATTTTTCATAAGATAAATACTACCATGAATCTCAATCGTCCCAAAACTGTATTTACAAGGATAAGGACTTAGCAACCATGTACTCAGATCCTTAACTTGGGTTAAAATAATAATGTACTAAAAGCGAGTACATACAAGGTAGGCTAAGGCGATTTGGGTGTAACAGTTAGTTTAAGGGTGACAATGCTCTTCATTAATAGTCCGGATTAACCAAAAAATTACTAAATATCCATCTATTAAGTTAGATGATGTACAATCTATCAGTTATATATAGAAACCTCACCTTTTCAAAGAAATTTGTTCGCTTTATTACATGTACATTACCACTTTGGCCAATAATACTCAATATACAATATAACCTGCATAACTAAAGTTAACGGGCTCAGGCAACCTATCTATGGCAATCCTATCTTCGTATATGTCAAGCAATCATCATAATATATCAAGTCAATATCACAATACCATTATTACAAAGTACATTACTCATATGAGGTATAAATTAAAACATTATATCAAAACGGGCTTTAAACCATTATCGGATACCCTAAACCCTAACCTCATGAAAAGATTAACATATAAAGTGAATGCACAAGCTACTAAAGCATATGTAAAGTAATAATACCATTCATTTGAAATATAAAATCCCTTAAATCAAAGTAACAATTCCTTTAAAAGCTCAACGTACAAGTCAATTAAAGCATGATCTCTAAAGTAATAGTCCTTTTACCTTGATTTCATCTAATTTCTTCACCATCACTTGTGTTCAAGTTACTACACTTAATATAAAATATATAAACCCTAAATATTCCATTCATAAACTTTCATACACCTTTTTGCACTCAAAACCCTAATTCAAAACCCTAAACCCTAAAACCAAGCTGTTTCTAAAAAAACCCATGACCCTTTCTTCCCTTCATTTTTATTCCATAGTAAACCTAAACCAATACTTAAATAAGTTATAATAACATAAATTACAACATTATCAATCATAATCAATTATCATTTCATCATTCTACTTCAATTATACAAGAAACGAATCCAGAAAACCCTAATTGTGCCCTAATTATGATTATGACCTGTTTACTCATTTTCAGATCATCTCATTCTCAAGTAAGCAACCAAGAGTCATTGTAAACCCTTAAAATGAGTTTAAAAACCTTATATCTATAATTTTTAACCAACCTTTATCAAACATGTACGAGAATTACAAAGCTAGAAAACCCTAAAAGCCTTATATGAACCCTAATTCCAAGCTACGGCTTATTCTTTCAATTTCAATCTATTTTAACTTAAACCAACGACCAAACTTCATTGATAATACTTTATATAATCCTAAGGATCTGTATTCCATCATTTCTAATCAAGAGTATGCAAAATATAAACCAAGAAAGTCAAGAAAACCCTAAACGTGCCCTAATCAAACCCGTGACCTCATTTCTTCGATTCTAATCCATTTTAACCCAAACCAATTGCTAATCTTTTCTCATCATTCCTATATCAGACCTTGGCTACATATATTAACTATCCCTAATCATTTATACATGAAATAAAAGCTTGAAAACTTATGAAACCCTAGTTGAACCCCCAACACAGCCCGACACTCCTTCACCATCATTTTGACCCATTCAAACCAATCCAAGTGCAAATTAAACTTATGTGAACATCTTCTAGAATTAATAGTAAGTTAAGGTTATCCCTTAAGAAGCTTATTCACCTACTTAGACCATTCCTTGGTCAAAATTGAGAGCACATGGCCTCTCTTTTGCTTACTTTTTTGTCAAACAGCCGCGGAAGCAAGAAACACAACCAACTCATCAAAGCTAGTTCATAGACCTTCCACACTTCATCTTCTAGCTTATTCACAACATACCCTAGCCACCCTATGTGGTCAAGAACAGATTATAAAGCTTTGCTTTACCCCCCCCCCCGCCACCCCCCCCCCGCCCCGCTCACTCACATCCTAAAAATTTGGTATAAAAAAGGGGCTTTGTGTGTTCTACATTTTTCTTCATCACCCAACTTTCCTCCTCTATAACCCTTACATAGAAGCATTCCTTTTGCTCTAAATAATCCATAAAGTGATATTAAGAAAAAGGCTCAAGTTCAGAAAGGAAGCAAAAGAAACCAAGAAACGAAGCCCTGAAGTCGTTATTTTGGACATACGAAGTCAAAAGTCCTGAATCCGACCCATTTCTAAGCCATAAGCTCAAGACCAGGTTCTCTAAGCTTATGATCTGATTTTATAATGTTATAATGTTCATATGATCTTGCTAAAATCATAATATAAAGCTTTGAACTCAAAAACCTAAGTGTTATGCCTTTTTGATCCAAAACCGTACACCCGAAACCCTAATTTCATGTTTTTACTTAAACTATGGGTTAAACTTGTAAACTTTTGTTATAACCTATCCTAATAAGCTATTATAATGTTAAAATAAGTACTTTGATAAGTCATAAGAGAATTTGATCTTAAAACCCGCGCGTTTTCATTTTAAAACCCTAATTTGACCCGTTTTACTTCCTAGCTTAACGAATCGTTAATTTAAACTTGCGTTGTGTTAAATCTTCATATTTTAGTTTATTATAACTTATAAATGTCTATTGAAATGTTAAAATAAGCTTGCATGGCAATTTGGACATGTTTTGTAATTATAATCCATGCAAGGGGTATATATCGTAATTTTCAGAAACTTATAACTAAAAGGACTAAAAGTGTCATTTTATCAAAGTTATAACTATAGGGGTCTATTATGTCACTTTTTAAAGTACAAGGTTTACTTGGTATATCAATAAAAGTTGAAGGACCAAAGTCGTAAAAATGCAAACCCTAGGGGTCTACTTGCAATTTTCCAAACCCCAGGGTCTAAAATGTAACATTTTGAAAAAGTATAAAAACACATTCAAAACATTACCAGACATAACTTTAATTAACGCTTGACGTGCTTAACATTTCCAGATATTGAATAAAATGCTTAAAACTGCTTATGTTCTAATCCTTATATCATTCATTACGATGTGCTTTCAAAAATCATGTCACGAACTCTATATATACCACAATACTAGGGAGCTACATATTAAGAAGTTTCCATCTTGGTATTTAGTTTTGTCTGAGTTGTTGGGTTACGTTTAAGTGCCCTAGCTCCACAATCGTTTACTGGATGGAACTTTCGGATTTATGGATGGCCCGAACGGTGTTATGATAATTTTTATATCAAAACCGACATCAATGTAAAATCTTACATATTCAATCAAACTAAGACTTGACATATATTACCCCAGGTTGCTCGTGACGAAGCTGTTACTATTCATTTCGTATACATTGTTATCAATTTCCCTATAACTGTTCAGGTGAGTTCATAGCCTCGCATTTCAATCTTTTTATAAACCCGGAGAGGATTCATGCTTTAAACATATGAATCAATTATTTCTGTATTCTATTTTCAAATTTACTATTGGCCTAAGTTAACTACTTTTCCTTTAAGTCCCATAATAATAAACCGTTAATTACTCTCCGTAGTAAGCGCGAATGATGTGAATAGATCTATTTAGGCTGGACTCCCCGTTGGTGTACCCAGTTACGTGTAACCAATTGCACATCATTAGAAATCACGCGGGTATTTTGGCAAAGGTACCCGCAGGGGCTATAACGTATCACCATACCCTAAGGCTTCAGATTCATGAGCTAATGGAAATAATAAATATGTTTTCAATACTGGGTGTATATCAACGTAACCCAAATATTGCATTTGCATTCAAATTATATTACTTAAACCTATGGATTCACTCAACCTTTGTGTTGACTTTTTAGCATGTTTTATCTCAGGTAACTAATGGCACGGAGTGGCGAGGACATGAAGATGGAAAAACCGTTATCATTCACACTTTGTAAATACAGATGTTGGGACCTCTCTTTTGTAAAAACTCTGAAGAAATAATGAATGATAACTTATTTTCATAAACGACTCTTTATTATTCATTTTCTATGATTATGACTGTTGTACCTTGAAGTAATACCCCAGATTAGCTTCCGCTGCTATATGTAAAAATGGGGGTGTTACAGATTTGGTATCAAGAGTCAACGTTATAGAGAACAAGGTTAAAACCTTAACTATAACTACTTTTCTTTTTCCATCCAAGAAAGTCCTCCGTGCCACTATATCTCTCGGAATGGTATGTAAAGTTACATAACTATTATATTATTAAATAAATAACTTATGTTATTTACTGCTGGGTTGTTAAGTAGAACGATGTCTTCCCCCGACCATCCTACTGCAAATTTGGAGGATGTCTTTTCTTCAATTCCCAAACTTATGTATCCCACGGTTTCTTCGGATTTTGTCTGGCCTCTCTGAGGGTAAACTTATCTAGTGGATCCAATTTATTTGGTATTGCCCCACTGACCCTTTCGTTATTTTCCTGTGGATCCTTACATGAACGCTTTACAAGTTCTTTAATACTGAAAAATCTCCAATCCCGCCTCCAATTATCTTTTCCTCCTAAAACTCAGAATTTTTTCCTTCCAGAAGGACTTCTTTCACCAACAAAATCACTTCTTCTACCCGTTCCAACCTCAAACTTTTGAGATTGGCGAAAGCTCTCTAAAGTTAACTATCGAGCGTCATGAAGAGCAAATCCTGGATATCTTAAATAGCTTAGATGCAATCCCCATCGAACGTATCGAGCATATT
The DNA here is from genome assembly GCA_026074375.1 of Tanacetum coccineum. Classification (NCBI taxonomy): domain Eukaryota; kingdom Viridiplantae; phylum Streptophyta; class Magnoliopsida; order Asterales; family Asteraceae; genus Tanacetum; species Tanacetum coccineum. The sequence continues at coordinate 13,958 of BQNB010022812.1, read as the reverse complement.
GAAAATGGAATCGAAGGCCTCAGAAAAGGAACTGTAATATTCACGAGATTTTGATGCTATGGATACACGAACTTCAGCAATCTCATATACTCAGATTTCCAGACTCCAGAGAAGCAAATAGGGATCCAACCATTAGATTCCTTAGCTCGCGCTGGGGGGATACAGAATCGCTGAATTAGCAGAAGTTATCAATGATATGGAAACTCGTCACCAAGCAAACATAGAAAAATCTTCAATGAACCACCCATCATCGAACTCCAAGAACCAAATGAATGGATCATCACGTTTCTGTTTAATTCGTGTTTAGCTCTAACCTAGCCACGGATGGTGTATAATAAAAACACTAGTCAATCTTGACTATGTATAGTACTAAGCAAGTTGTTCTAAATACAAGTTAATCCCATATCTACCTTGTTGTTTCTTACCACTATTATTCATCTCATCAATATTCTCATTCATTCATCATTCTCATTCAACGTCATTTATCACCATACCATAACCTTAGATATCACCATGTTTATAAAATGCTTATTTGAAGCATTTATTATTTCTTTAAGCATTTCAATAATAAGCATTTCTCTTTAATCATTTTAAAGAAGAACAAGGTTATACTTGTGATATCATTTTGATTACGTGTTATCTTTTGTGTAATATCGCCTCACAAAAAGAGCTTACAAGATAAAACAACATCGAAAGCAACCAGGCTATACTCAAGATGCTATTAAGAAGTTAGAGTTGACTAGTGTTACCTAGGCTCTAGAAGCTCAAGCTGCAAGAAGGTAAGTGCTAGTTAATCCATAACTGGAAACACCGGTCCTACTGGAATTCCTGCAGTAAAAACGGGAAACTACAAAGAGTTCATTAGCTGTCAACCTTTCTACTTTAATGGTACGGAAAGAGCAGTAGGCCTTATTCGCTGGTTTGAATGAACCGAATCAGTGTTTTATTTCATAAGCAGATGTGCCGATAAGAAAAAAAGTAATGGTTTGTATCTGGTTACTTTAATCATGACGATGCCTTGTCCTGGTGGAATGCATATGCCCAGCCTATGGGAATAGAGCAAGCTAATCAAATCACCTAGACTGAGTTAAAAAGGCTTCTGACGAACAAGTATTATCCCCGGACTGAGATCAGGAAGATGGAAGAAGAACTTTACAATCTGATTGTAAAGGGAAATAATCTTAAACCTTATGTTAGAAGATTCCAAGAATTAAACGGTTCTATGGTCCAAAACATGGGGGATACCAAAACAATGATAAAACTCTTAGGCTTTATCATCGGAGGGACTACCTGAAGCAATTGAAGAGAAATGTTTCTGGCCTCTAATCTTAAACTTTAGAGGAAGCCATTAACATAGCCCAAAGGCTAATGGATCAAGTAACTAAGCATACTCCCATTGCAAGTATCGAGTGACAACAAAAGAAAGTTTGACGACAAAAGAACTTTCAACAATTAGCTCCCACCAACAACAACAACTTACCGCAAACACCAAACAATTGCTACACAATTGTCAACAAACAAACCGAAGACAAAAGATAGATGGTTGTGCTATGCTGTTATTCCCATCAGAAACGGTAGGATGCGGAGATCTCCTTTGTGCAAGAGATGCAATTTCCATCACACCGGACCTTGTACTGGCAAATGTAATATTTGCAACAAGGTGGGCCATTTGAGCAAGAACTGCCGAAAACAAGAAGCCAGCCACTGGAAGTAATCAACTACCAGTGATAATTTGTAGTATGATGTGGAGAAAAAGGGCATTATACAAATCAGTGCCGCAAGACCAACATCAATGCCCAAGGAAGAGCCTACATGCTGAGAGATAAGAATGCTCAACAAGACCCGAATGTAGTTAAGGTATGTTTTATTAATATCTGCATTTTAGTCAAGTATTGTGATTCTAGAGCTGATAGAGCTTTTTACCCTTACCGATCGCTCTAAGCCTAAATTATCGTCTATTACTAATAGTACTTTTTACGATATCGAACATGGTGACGGAAACTTAGTAAGCACAACAAATGTTATTATGGCTGTACTTTACCCTGCTAAAGCAAACACTTCTGAACGATCTCATGCCAATTAAGATTGGTAAGTTTGAAGTTGTCATTGGTAATGGATAATTTTTATTTTTGACCCGTTTACTCTTTTTTAAGACCATCCTCATTCTCAAGTAAGTAAAACCAAGAGTCATTGTAAACACTCATAAGTTGAGTTTACATTACTTTTTTCAATCATTAACCATCCTTGCTTCAAACAATGTACAGAATTACAAAGCTAGAATACCCTAAAAAGTTATATGAACCCTAATTCTAAGCTACGGCTTATTCTTTCAATTTCAACCTATTTTAACTTAAACTAATGACCAAACTTCATTAATAATACTTTATATAAGACCTAGGATCTGTATCCCATCATTCCTAATCAATAGTATGATAAACTATTAACCAAGTAGTCAAGAAACCTAAACGTGTCCTAATCAAACCTGTGAACCTCTTTTCTTTATTCTAATCGTTTTATCCCTAACCAATTAATAATCTTTCTAATCCATTACTATATCAGACTTGGCTACATATATTAATACTATCCTTAATCATTTATACCATGAAATAAAGCTTGAAATCTTGTGAAACACTAGTCGAACCAAAAAGCCCGAACTCCATTCACATTAATTTTGACCCATTTCAAACCATTCCAAGTGTAAATAACTTATGTGAACCCCTTCTAGAATCCCTTAATTAGCTTAGTCACCTACTTAGACCATTCCTTGGTCAAAATTGAGAGCACATGGCCTCTCTTTTGCTTACTTTAGTCGCGGCAAGCACCAACAACCTCCAACAAATCAATCTACTTTCCTAGACCTCCACACTTGAATTTCTAGCTTATACACCTCCCTAACTAGACCCTCTATGTGTCAAGACTAGATCATAACCCTTGCTTACTCCTTATACCTTCAAATGGGTATAAATAGGACTCCTATGTCTTCATTTTTCTTCATCCCCCACTTCCTCCTCTATAACCCTTACATAGAAGCAATACTTTGCTCTAATAGATCCTAAGTGATCTTAAGAAGGCTCAAGTTCAGAAAGGAAGCAAAAGAAACCAAGAAACGAAGCCCGGGAGTCATTATTCTAGGCATACGAAGCCGAAAGTCCCGATTCTAACCCATTTCCAAGCCATAAGCTCAAGACCAGTGTAGGTTCCCTAATTCACACAAACGTGTATAGATCTAGAGATATCTAGAGAGAGATAGTTAGAGAGAGAATTGTTGAGAGAGAAACTAATAAAAACACACTTAAGAGTGTATGTAAAATGACTAGATGCTTAACTCTTCCATAGTTGGAAGAGGTATTTATAGTTCTTACAATACACTGGGTATTAGTACCCAGTTCAATACCGAAAGTCATACGTTTACCTATTAAACTACGATCTATATTGAACAGTAAAATACATGGGGTGACCGAGTCTTTTTCTAATATCTAACAATCTCCCCCTAAGGGAGGTCACCCCTAAAAATACTAAACTTAAGATCTTCAACCTTCAGATTGATCTTATGTATAGCTCGTAAACGCTTGATTTCATTGATCTGTATCTTGTGAATCTGAAGCGGTAAACTTTAGACTTTTAGGCTTTAGCTTGACTTGTATGTGATCTTTGAGCATCTTTGAGATCATCATCCAATCATAATCTTTAATCATCATCATGTGATCTTTTGCCATCTTGTGAACTTGTGTCATTCGTTTTTCTTTATTTAGGAATGTTATGCTCACACTTTTTCTTGATCTTGAAAGCTTGAATAATTTGAGTTGCGGAAGGCTTTAATAACAGATACTTAAGCTTTCATGTTATCTTCGATGAGGTCATTTGAGAATGAGCACGCGGTTATGAACTTGATTTTGTTGGAACACGGTATCTCCATCTCCATCTTTTAAATGTTCCTGTAATAAAACAGTTAGCAATAAAGAGAAAATTGGTTTGTAAAAACAATCGATGCGATACTTTGCAAAAGAGTTTTGTAACACATCGAAAGTTTTATTTGTTTTCCAAAGTCCAATAACCGTTAATTTGTATACTGGAACAAGTTTGATTCATATAGAATCGCCCGTTGTTGTTTTCCAGTTTTCTCAAGTTGATCCATTAAGGGATCTCACAAGTCACCTACCAAGAGCTTGTTTGATGTTGGCTCAAGTATGATTTCCATCTTCACTGTGAATAATCCATATCACTAGGGAGTTCTGGACAAAATCACAAGGATAAAGCGTAGACTCTTATGTTAAAAATTGAATACAGTGTGGACTAATAGTAAATTGAATTGTCTAACGAGATTAAGTAATGTCTCTTAGCCTTAGACTCCATGACCCAAGAAATAAAGTGGGCGCGTCAAGTGAGAAAGAGTTCTCAAATGAATGAAATTGATGTAGGTGGAAGAAGATATGACTCAAGGAAGAAAGTGGGCGCGTGAGTGAAAATGTATGTGAGCAATTAATGCCATCGAGTATGGTTATGGGTTCATGTAGGATCCCGATTTACACTTCATATAACACAACAATCACGGATCAAGAACTAAGAAACTAGAAAAGAGATAATGGTTAGAGAGAGAAAGAAGAGAGAGAGATGAGAGAAAAAGAAAAGATATTATTAGAAAATAATGAGAGAGATATTTTCTTAGAGAAAATATCTATATATATACCCCTACACATTTAATGTGACGCGTGGGATATTTAACTAGGACTCGGGCTCGGGTTTTGCTTGGGATTAAACCCGAAACATATACAATATTAGTTTAACTATCGAGCCCGATTCCCGATAATATTCTATTACAACATTAACTAATTAATTGACCGAGACTTAAATACATAATGAACGAACTTCATGTTCGACTCAATATTTTGAGGCTAACAATCTCCCCCGAAGTGAGTTCATTGATGACACTCCTTCATGAGATCAGTGAGATTGCTTTTGTCGTTTAAGCTCGAGTGTTCTTGGTCTTTGTCTTCGTTGTAATCTTGTTCCTTCATGCTTTGCGATCTTGACTTTGAGCCTTTGTCATTGTCTTTATCGTCTATGCCATCTTGCGATCTTGTGTCTTTGACCAACATGCTCATACTTTTGCATTATCTTGAAAGCTTTAAATCAGAGTTAGCGGAAGTCTTTGTCTTTAAATCTTGAGCTTTCTAGATAGTATGTCTTCGTAGATTGAGCATTTGAATGGGATTGAGGTTGCCGTTACCACCGTTTGACCTGCAGGTTTACGTTAGTGATAAACGAGAAAATTGATTTGAAAATCAATCGACGTGTCACTCGTTAAAGAGTTTTTGTAACACATCGAGAGTGTCATGTTTTTATCAAAATTCATCAACCGTCAATTCATTTACTGGACCAAATCGATATCCAGTTGTCACAAGTTTGATTCATATAGAATCTCGCAAGTCACCTACCAAGAGCTTGTTTGATGCTGGCTCAAGCAGGATTTCCATCTTCATTGTGAATACATTAGTATCACTCGGATGTTCTGGCAAATATCACAATGATATTGCGTAGGACTCTTGATAACAGCTTGTGAACCTGATGATGTTCAACAAGTGTTTGAAATGGAATGTGTCCTAACGAGATTTTGATTGATCTCTTGGCTCTAGACTCGATTAGTGCATTTTGGTTTTAGTACTCGGAGGCTGGAGCATATTGCCACCTATTCAATATCAACAATCTCGGAGTGAGATGTCAATAGATAACGTGTGTATCTCCGTGACAAATGAGACAAGTTTCTGTTGAGAGAAACCCGAATGGCTGGGAAGGGTTGTGCATTGCATCACTGGGTCCATGATGTCGTTTTCAATGTCAGCAATCAACTTGTGATTCTGACAGCATATGTATTGACCCGGTTTCTGCATAAGATTGTATGGGGGCTTCTTTTTTTAGACCCTTTATCCCATACATATCTTTTTCATTCTCAACGCCTTCAATGCCACCAAGAGTCATTACTAACCCTTGTTGTGATTGTTACCAGTGTTAACACAATCTAGTCGGCATTATCCATATACATTCAATCTCAATCATACTAAGGACTGCTATTCTAACTTTGGATTATCCTTGGGTGAGAGTCCTCCGTTCTGGTTGATCATAGGATTGATCCTAACCTACCACCTAACCACCTTCATTACTTCAGAATCGTCGTGAAATTAAGATGTAGTTGCTATAAGATCGAACCACAAAACCTTCTTACTGTTCCAAGCACATAGAGTCAATGAGATCATATTTTAATTACTTTTCCTCTATTTTATATAATAAACACTTAGTTTTTGAAATACCTTGTGATTAGAATAAGTCTTGAAAATTCTGTGGGAGAAAATAATATCAGCATGAATGGTATGGACACATATTGATAATGATTTTGAAAACATAATACATTGTCGTTGTTTATGTATCCAAAACTTTAAACTTTGGTTTTTCGAAAACCTCCTCCTTAAAAATCGAACCAATTGAGAAATTGTTGTCTTTTGAAAACATCGTTAGGTTTGGAGTGTGAACACATAATTTGAAAGATCTAAATTGTCATGAAAAATCTTGAAAAATCGTGATCAACGTTTTGAAAAAACCAATGTAAAGGACTTCCTCTTATAACGTTAATGGGTAAGCGCACTGAAACGTACACTACCTTTTTCTGAGCTAAAAAACATTGGAATGTCTATTAAGACACTCAACCGAGAAATGTTAATTTTCATCGTTGGGAGGATAAGTTATAAACCTTCTTTATTTGAAGTCCGGTTATGTACTGACATTGCACATAAGGCCATTTAAAAATTAGAAATGACATGGTTTTGAAACTATTTGCAGACTCTCGCTCGAACTTACATTTACACTCCCGTTTCAATGTAATCGACATTATCTAAGCACCGTAAATTGTTAACGATTCCAAGAGACATTTCAGAAAATCTTATTGAATTTTCTGATTTACAGATTTGTTTTTCTTTTTGGAAGTTTTATTATTTTTGTATTTTGCTTTTCTCAAAATAATTTACATGTGATGTTTGATGAGATTTCAAACATTCCTCATTTGTCAAAAAAAAAAAAAGAAAAAAAAAAAAAGAACCTCCATTCAGCTTGGAGTCCAAACATCTCAACCAAACCTTCTGACAGAACTTAAACCGATCCTCAGGAAGGGCTTTTCGTAAACAGTCAGCTAATGGATTCAGTTCTACAAAATATAAATTCAATTATTTCCTTGTTCAACCTGTTCCTATTATGAAATGATACCGAGTATGGATGTGCTTTGTTCTCGAATGTTTGTACGGTTGCAAGATATCGATATGGCTGACTGAGAGTCCGCAGTACAACGGACTATTATTTGTTGTATTTGAAGCCATAATCTTGAAGCTGTGACCCCTCATCCACATTTACTTGAGCACAACTTGCAGATAACGCCACGTACTCTGCCTCTGCTGAAGACATTGCAGTGCAGTTTTGTTTCTTTAACATCCAACTTACGAGCTTAGCACCAAGGAACTGTATTCCTCCAGAAGTGCTTTTCCGAGTATCAAGGCATCTGGCATGATCAGCGTCTGAAAATGCTGTTAGTTCAAAGCCAGAATCCTTTGGATACCATGTTCCCATGCTTAATGGGTACCCTTATATGTATTTAAAGATTCTTTTAACCTCCTTGAGGTGCTTTGAGTTGTCATGCTTTATAACGTTGCACAATAGCATACTGCTTGCACTAAGTCTGGTCTACTAGGATGTCAAGTACATTGAGTGACCCGATTATACTATGATAATCAATGGTCTAACGGTTCTCCGTGGGCACTCAAATCTAACCATCTATTTGGGTTTTTGGTTGCCAATGGTGGTACCAATGGAGTGACAATTGTCCCATATTATGCTTTTTCAGATTCTAAATGCGAACTTGGCCTATTGATAAAAATACCTTTGGGGATTGGTGGATCTGAAGCCTAAAAAAAATTTCATCTCCCCCATTAAAGACATTTCAAATCACTGCTGCATACTTTTTCAAATCTTTTTGATATTTAGGGTTTGTAACCCAAAAATTATGTCGTCACGTAATCTGGCACAAGTAGAATATCCTCGCCCGTATTTATCATGAATAAGTTGGATCAATTGTACCTTAGTAAAGCCTTTTGGACATCAGGAAGTTATGATAGTTCAAACGTACCAGGCTCTTGAGCTTGCTTTAATCCATACAAAGCTTTCCTTAGAAGTATACTTTTTTCTGGATGATCTGGATCAACGAACCTTCCGTCTGAGCAATGTAAACTCTTCTTCAGTGGACCATTTAAGGAAATTGTCCATTTATCCACATCCATCTAATAGATATGGGAAAGACATGTTGTGCTGCGTGGGCTACAAAAATCCGAACTGCTTCCAGCGAGCAACTGGAGAAAATGATTCTTCAAAATCCCATACCCTCATCCTGAGCATAACACTTTAGCAACAAGACATGCACTTGTTGCTAAATTACAGTCTGAACTTCATCCATTCTTGGTTCACCATAACCACTTTAGCTTTATAATTAATCTTGCCAAATGGTTTGTCGACTAGTTCCCAGACTTTAGTCCTTGTCGAACTGATGAAGTTTATCCTGCATGCTTCGATCCATGCAGGAATCAGTCATTTCCTCCTAATGATATTTTCTTCGGTTCAAAATAACTCACTGCGAGCCCAACATACACATTTTCAGGATCTGTGGCAAGCTGTCGTCTTATTTGAACTGGCATGGTTGGATTACCACGAACTATGTCTCTAATGGATGATTCTACTTCCATCGGATAATCATGACTTTGTGGTTGAAAATGAATGCACATCAGTAATATGCAATGTTTGCGTGAGGAGACTCACCAATTTCCTTAGTACCCGTGTACAAAAAGATGATAATTCAGCTATCTGAAACGATGTATTCGGTGCTTGACCATTGTTGTTGTCCTTAGGCATAACCGAGTGCTGGATTGTAATATCTTCAAGAACAAAAAAAAGGACTGAAGAGAAATTCCCAACCCTCGTTGTGACGAATCTGGCTTTCTCTGAAGGAACAAACTTTTGTCTTGGGGGTACGGGTTATAGTTTCATAATCATGATGCCTTATAGTCCATGAGGAACGAGACCTGAAAATGACATTTTCAACAAACATCTCTTGTCGTTGTGGTGCAAGGTCCTGAACTTTTGTGATTCAGACATCATTGCCAATGAAGACCGAGTCTTGATAGCTGTGATCAAACGTCTTTTGGAACATTGAGAAAGGGCCTGAATGTTTATTTTTAGCAGACACCATTGATGTAGCTCAACTTTATGTGAAACATTCCTGGCCAACTGGTTTTTAGATATCAGAAATTTCAGCACCACACTCTGAGAATTTTCCTAGAGCTTTTCATTTATAATGCATCTGATTTAGGTCAATTCGTTGTTGTTTTTGACCATTGAAATGACGTACCTGCAATTAAACCCAGAGTTTGTTTGTCATGCAAGAATATGAGAGGATATCTACTAAAAGAACCATGCCGGGTTTCACTGACAACCTGCCCGTTGCAGAGTAGATTAACGTTCTGTTGGAAGCCAACCTAACACAACATTACTAAAATTCTACCCGAAGGTTCCACCTAAGACAAGATCTAGGATTCATTGTTTTTCTCAGGGACATGGTAGTCTTTTTGTTTGAGAACCTATGTCCCCTGTGGATATGTCATTTCTGTTTCTTAGATGCACTTGACTTTTTCTAATGGGCATACTATCTCCTTTGTTGTCTATGGGATTTTGCATCCTTATTCTTGCATAAGACACGAGGATTTAACCTTGAGAGGTTTTCAAAGACGCATTCATCAGATTTTGCACTGTAAAGGCACTTTTTGATGTAGGACAATTGCAATTCATTGAACTTCAAGAAAGGCATTTGTTTCCTATGTTACTCCTAAATTGAACATGCGTTTTGTTTGAAACCCGAACTACTTATTGATGCTTTGCCAATTCCTAGGTTATGGTTGCAACCATTAGCAGTGTTGGGTATTCTAGCAGGATCAATCATACTAGGTTTTCATTAACTTCTTTATCTTCTGAAGTTGTGCACTTTTCTTAGCTTTCTCTATGTAGGTAATTATGAACCATGGTCAGTTGAGCCTACAAATTCTTTAGTGACTGAAATGACACATGCTTTTGGTTGATTCCTAAGGGCCGGTGCAATCACATTGTGTTTCGAACTGCTTGTTTCTAATCTGAGGCAAATTCTTTTTAGTGACTTGTTTAAACAACTTCCGACACATATTTTATTAACCAACTTTTGTTTGAGAAACTTCACATTCAGGAGAATTTGAAAAAGGAGTCGTATTTCCCTAAAACAGATGGTATTTGGAATTCGTTGAGCATTTGGTCTTTGTCCGAACAACAGATGGTTTATATTAAACTGAGTTTTCCACATACTTTCCCTTGTCAGTTCCTCTATGAGTTTATTTTAACTCACTTATGCTTATGTTCTTGTCTTGCATTTGAGCTTTTAAAATCTTGTAATTTTTATAATATTTGTTCACGATCATTTCGAAATACATTAGATCCGTTTACTTTGCAACGAGATGATTTTTCAATTGTGTCATTACATTGTTGTAAAGCAGTTCAAGAGAAATGAGTGTTTTTCAAGTTATATAAAAACTTATTAACAAATTATTAATGAACATCTTTGTTTACAGATTCATTATGTTTTCGAAAGGCTTTGTGCAAGACATTCACATTCTTTGACATTATGAAGATACAAGCCTTGTAATTCAGCATAAGCATTTAAATCATACAAAGAATGCAAATATGAACATGTAACATCTTTAGACACACACTCTTCAAGAAGTAATACATATATGTTTGAAAATCTGCCAGTTACTGATCAAGTTCGTCAATCTCCATTCAGGGATTAACGTACTCCAAACGTCAGCATTTCTGTTTTAATTTCATAACACAACAATGACTTGTCCAGTATTAGTTTTGTTTGAAAAATGCATTGATAAGGTTTTGATCAAAATTTCCATACTCTTAGCATTGGGTTAGGAAAAGCACTATTGTATGATTAGACAAGCTGGTCCACAAATTGTTCTAAAAATGATGAAGTGTATGGTCATTTCGTTATAACTTGTCTACTTTTACTAATGTATTTAGCAACGTGTAAAAGGCAACGTTTTAGCAATTTTGGTTTTGTTCTAAACAAACGGTTTTGCTCCACATTGTCCTTCTAACTCTTTAGCCGTTCCAACTGATAAAGATACACAGTGAGGGTGCTTTGAGAAATTTCATAACGACCTATTCTGTCTAGTGTATCGAATGGTTTTCACTGTTTCTTTATCTAATTTTGATCTACTCTCGTTATCAATAGTCATGGTCTCTTCCCATTAGGGGCAAATCCTGTTTGCAGGATCAGAAGTATTCATATGGATCACATACAAACCGGGCTTTTCAGATTGATGCCTTATTTTTGTAGGTACTTGATTTCAAAAGGTTAGTCTACCATTATATGTCGAGCATTTAGGTGCTAACATATGAATGGTCTGAATTGACTGATTACGAGTATAAACAATTTCATTCAAAAACTTTAACTGTTTGTCCATTTCAATCATCTTGTCAATATCTTTTCTTCTAACCTTCAAAGATCGAAATGACCTTTTGTGTTTCTCTTTGAGATAACCTTCTAGTTGTTACCTTGTTAAAGACTCTTGTGACTAATTCATCGTGTTTCCTGATGAGAACCTGAAATTTCATAGGCTTTAGTCTTTAAACCTTACTTTAACTTCAATGTCTTTTAAAGCTAAAAGTCCTATGAGATTCATTTAACTTTGTTTTAAAGAATCTTCAAATCAATCGTCCGGTCATTAAAGGCTTTGTACTTCACAAACTCATAATGTTGTTCTGAATGGCAATCAGACAACTATCCCGACAACTAATAGCCTCCCCCCAGAGTCACTATTGGTTTCATCATGTTAGTTTTGCACTTTCCAATTATTTGAGTACAATGATGAGGTTTTTGCTTTCTTTAATTGCTTTAAAATCGTTTTGTTTCCACCGTATCCATAGTAAATTAGCCATTAAATTAGCAATCGAAACATCTCAATAACACATTCTGCAGCATGTTCTCATAATGTTGTCTTTCATTGGCAAACACATTCTTTCATTCATTGTTTTGTACCTGTTCCAATGGCGTATCCGTAGGAACTTGATTCTGCAGGTAAGACTTCCTGAATCTTTTGCCATATAACCGAAAGTGCATCCAATTCCTGTTTATCCATCTCTTCATCTGAACAAATCCCACTGCTTGTTTCAACTCCTGAACTTGTAACCGATTATTGAACCTCTTGAACCTCACTGTTGAAGCTGCAACCGTCTTTCACTCAACTTTTTCACGTCATCTAAGCTCTTGCCCATGACTTGCACTTTCTATTATACATTGCTCAAGAGTTTCATGTTCTGGAATGATTGTTTTCCTTGAATGTTTGAGCTGTCATTTAGTGTATTCATCAGAAGTTTTCTCTACTTCTCGATCTGTATGAAAAAGAATCTTGAATAAAGTATCGAGAGGCATTAACAAGTCAGATTAATTAAACCTTTTCAAACTGTACTTTGATCGACACCTTAGAGCGGATTTGGAATCCAATCTCGTGAAGGTTTTCTGCAATGAGAATTGTTTCTAAGTTATTCATGTGTTGAGATAACGATACTTGAAGGTTTCTGACACTTTCACCCAAGAGTTGTGCAAAAGGCTTGTTTGATTACAAATATACTACATAGAAAGCTTCTTTCGAGAAGTTGAGATGATTGATTTAATTGCATTTAATTTGTTCAGGAGTTTTTCTTTGAAAAATCTTTGCATTTCAACTGCAGTTTCTGATCTTCAGGTTCCTTTAAAACTGAACCCTAAGATGAAGTAACATTTGTTCCCATTTTTATCCGTGAATTATTAATGTGAAAATTTTAGTTGGATCTTTAAGTGGATATGATGTTATTGAAGTTGTGGAAAACTATTTTACGTGAGTTTACAAGTCTTGACTAAACCTTAAAAAAAAGTAAAGAAAAAAAAAAGAAAAAAAAAAAAGGAGGAAATACAAGAGTGTATCTTTCGCGGGATTTTACAAAATCAAGAAGAAACCGTAAAACAATGATTAATTGTTGTTGAAATCGTCGAAGAACTTGAACTTTCGTTAACGATTTGTGAGCTAAAAACGTTGAACGGTGCACAAATTTTGAGCTTGAAATGATTAACGGTTGATCAAAACTCAAATAAGGACAAACGGTGCACAAACGATTCACTTTAAAGGGCTAACGGGCTATTTTGAAGCGATAGGGACTAACGGTGAAAAGTTATTTTTAACTAGAAGGGCTTCTTTTCAAGGAAGGACGAATGGTGCAATTGTAGTAACAAGTGAGGGACTGCATGTGATAAATGCCAAAACTTGTTAATTAATAACCAAAATTTCCCTCCATTTTACTTTCGTTTTGGTTTGAAGATTTATAAAAAATTCACCGAATATGAATTTGATCTCGCGGAGTCGTACGGTTATCGTCGGTAAAAACCAAATATACCACGTTGATCGAAAACGAATCACGAACACAACGGTCTAAGTTATAAGTCGTGTAGTCAACCGATACTCGAAACCGAAAACCGAAAATTTGTTAAAACGTGAAGATTTTGTTCTTGTGTGTATTAGTTCGGTTCAAGCTAGAAGAAACTCGTTCGGTCCAACTCAAAAAAAATTACTCGTTCGGTCCTTGAGATTTTTCACTCGTTCGGCTCTTGTGAATTTCACTCGTTCGGTTGATGATGAAAGAAACTAGTTCGGTGGTTTAAATCTTGAACTCATTCGGCTCTTTGAAAAAGGACTCGTTCGGTTTTACTTGAAATGAGACTGGTTCGGTTGTTTGAAAAAGTTGCTAGATCGGTTCTATGGCTTGAGACTAGATCGGTTCCCTCTATACAAGTGACTAGATCGGTT